>QODF01000094.1:408958-424577 GCA_024372805.1 Oostethus manadensis | reverse complement strand
CGGAGTACCCGGAGAAAACCCACACACGCACGGGGAGAACATGCAAACTCCACACAGAGATGCCCAACGGAGATTTGAACCCAGGTTTTTCAAGATCTCCTGACTGTGTGGCCAATGTGCTAACCACTCAGCCACCGTGCGGCCCGACATGGAAAAATATGCAAGAAAAAAATCGGATTTGACTTGCAGTTTGAATGTAGCCCAAAACAGCAAAATGGCAAAATGTAAAATGTTGGAAACTGAGAGATTGCAGCAGAACCATGGATCGAACCATGGAGTTTGGAAGAAATCGCTACCTCCCGTGTCACAATAATTGATTTTTCATCAGCGGGGAGCGCCAAATATATTGACCATATATCGCAAATTTGCCAAAGAAAACATGTCATTACATAAATGTGGGATTTGCTTTAAGTCCTGATAGACAGCCAATGTGTCCTGAGTGAGTTTTGACGTTGGATTAGTTTGAATTTGGCTGCAAAATGTGGGAGGAGTGAGCGGACAAAAAATGAGGGAATGAAAAAGAAGCATTTGGTACCTGGGGCTTCAGTGAGTGGGACTTAAGCTACCTAATCCACCTCTTACTAACATCGCTATCACATCCCAGTTACACAAATCATCAATACTGCAATACAACAACGAGTGGCATTAGAAAACTGGCGGTATGTAGTCTCTGAACAACACCAAACTACAAGTCTCTACACCACAACATCATCTGGAGCAATTTTGAAACGATATTTATCTGATAACATGACAAAAACATACAAATTTCAATAAAATATATCAATAACAACTCACTTGTGGTCTGGAAGACTTCGAGTAAAGGTGAGTAACAAAAACTTTCCCAGGGGGACTGATATAAAAATACTTGGGATTTTTGATATTGTTTTTTTTTCCCGATATCCCAAATGCCTGTATTGTCTAACTCTTAATTTCCGATTCTGATATCAACCGATGTTGTGAAGCAAATGCATACAGCATCAGCAGTTACTTTCTAGACGTGGCTCTAAACATTGTGCTACACAGTACATTTCCTGTCGAGGAGTATCCCGCAGATACTACAGTGTCTGCCTGCCACTGTTTTTTTAACATTGCCGCTTTACCATAGACGTATGATGAAAGAATGAATAGTGTTTTCTGTTATAATGGCCAAATCATGCAGTCTATGGCCCAAATCATATCAAAGGTAATTGTTAAGTTTTATCTGTGAAAGGTTATTAACTGGGGTTTGGCTTGGGCAGATTCAGGAATGTTGTCGCTTTGACTCTTAAAGGGCTATATTGGTTTTCATTATGGGGAAAAAAATGCCAATATAGGGACATCCCTAATAAATACTCAGTTATTTGTTCACATGATGCACACAGAAGGATAAAAACGTCCTCTGTCTCCTTTATTTGTGTCGGATCAGGATCAAATAAGTCCTGTGCTGTTCGTGAGATGATGCATTCAAGTGCACTGTGTGATTATTAGGAAATAGGCTTTCAGAACTCAACCAATCAAAGTACAGACAAATGCTGGCGTTACTATATGCCGGCTAGCTGGCACTAATAGGTTAAAAAAAAAACAACCCTTGTTAATGGTGTTTAGGTGAAATAGGCCAGCACTGCCTATTTTGAAGGCCCTGGCTAAATTAGAATGAAATGTCAACACATACAAGTCTGACTGGACAAGAAAAGCAGGGAATTGCTTCTGATGGTGTTTAGGCCAGCAGAGAAGGCTCTGACAGCTTGCCACTGAATAAAAGCAATGAACTGTTTTGTCAGCACATGCTGAGGAGTTTTTCCTACTCCTTTTCAGACATGTTTAATTGTGCTAGTAGTCGTGTGATGTACTTCAATGTTAAGCAGGTTCGAAATAAACATTACCTATACCCGAGTAGAGATGTTATTAGTCATTCAGTCACCTCCGGTAAAAGGCACGGCCACTGATATGACGATGCGAGTTTGTGATTTGACGTCTGCCCGCGACATTTCACTTTGACGTGTCATGGGGTATTCTCAGCTTCTGGCCCGTCAGCAGGCGTCTTGGACTCTCATTACTCGAGCTACGGGATCATGAAGGCGCGAGGGCGTGACACGGTTCTTTGTTGGAACGATTTACTGGAACCGACTGTGGCTTCGTCACAGACGGGAAAAAAAATGTGGGATGGAATAGAAAATGATGCAGACTCCGGTACTTTTTATACAAAACTACCCTCTCAAGCTGAAATTGTAACAATTTGATGCAACTGCTGCATTTTATGGAGCAGAAACGGATTCCCTTCACTCTCCATGATAGGTTTTGGGATAAAGTAGTCACAATTGTATACCTTGAAGCAACTCAGTTGGATGCTACACTGGCTTGTAAAAGGGACATTACTTATTACTATTGGTGGTTCAGCCAAAGTTCAGTACACTTGCTGGTAATGCTGACTAGAGGACTTGCGAGGTAGGCTCAAACTCTGTGCAACCTTAAAGGAAAAATGCATTTTTTTTTTCATCCACAGTCCTAATATGAAACATGAACACAAAACCTTTTTCTCTTTTCTGTGCGGCTAAAAAATTCATCAAGTTCACCTATAGAGCTAAACTAGGGATGGCCGATATTGGCTTTTTTCCCCCGATATCCAATATTCCGATATTGTCGAACTCTCAATTTCAGATGAAGTTATTAACCAATACGTGTCTTATTTCACACTTTATTTATAAGGAGTGCTATTTGCCAGGGATGAAGTATAAAGGGGGGAAGTCAGGAAAAATCCGGTGTCCCTTGACTGCCAGGGGGACCAAAATTAAGGTATTATAAAATGATTAATTAGTTAATAAAGCGGGGCGGCATAGAAACCATAAAATCACATTATTATTTAGACCAGGGTGTCAAACTCGTGCCACAGAAGGCCGAGACCCTGCAGGTTTTCTTTCCAGTTGGCCCAGTTGGTGATTTTAATGATCAACACCTACTTCAATTTGAGGGAAGGAGCTCATCAATTAAAGCACCTGCTAGAGAAACTGGCTGTGGGTGAAAACCTTCAGTGTCTCGGCCCTCCGTGGCACCATTCAGACAAACTTTAGACGACTTTTTCAAGACTGCATGGTGACACTTCCAGGGGATGACATGTCTTCTGATGGTGGCTATTGTATCACCACTGACACCAAGAGACCAGAGTAGAATACTACTGTACTGCCACCGTTTGTGCTTAAGGACAGACTCGTGATGAACTTCAATTGCTTTATTAACAAGAAGAGAACAAATGTGGTGGACATTCACACAGGAGCTGCTGTCTGCCACTCTTTACCCCGCAAACCTGCTGCTAGCACTTGACTTACAGTCGACTGTAACTGTAACTGATGTCGCACACGTCACTTCCCTTTCTTAATACAACAATTCTCAGATGCTGTATTACACATCATAGCACATCTTTTGAATGCCTTACATTTGTATTTGTGCGTTTTTATGCTTAAAAATGCGTCATTTTTGTCATGGGTCCCATAATTCCTGGCTGCACTCCTGTTGCTGGCTAGATGATATGAAAAAAGAAACTATAAAATCCCCTTATTATTTAAACAAAAAACATATTGGACTTACTTTTTGAAGAAAACGTAACATCACTGCATGGTGAAACTTCCAGAGGATGACACGCCGTCTTTAAGGAGACATGTGTTTAAGCAGTATTTAGACAGAAACACAGACTGGTACAACAATATTACACATTTCCACGTCCCGAAATGGCATTTTGTGGCGCGCGCGGGTCCGTGAGGAACAGGTAGCTCTTTATTTGCCAGGAGCCAATCAAGAACTGTAACAAGACTCACAACCGCTCATCAAACCATCGGAAATGGCATTACCCAGTATACCCAACAAATGCTGAAATCATCACACAGAACGTTGAATAAAAACAACTTCTTAACTGCTTCCCGTCATGCATTGCCTCCCATCCTGCCGCAATGACCGCTTGTGTGGCGGGAGTCGGGGCTCGCTGTCATTACAGCCGGATGAGCTACAAGCAGCTTTGCGTAGCGCAGCCGGGAAGCAATGCATGACGGGAAACAGTGAAGTGTTGTCGTTTTTTGAAGGTAGGTGATGTCACAAGATCAGAGCGCGGCGATAAATTAGCCGCGTTGCTGTGTAAGCCGCAGGGCTCAAAGCAGAAGTCAAAATAACGTTATACTTTTTAAGCATTACAGGAGCTTCCTTCGTGGGCGCATTGGTTTCACATTGCCCATAGCAACAAACGCCATACCAACAGCGCGACAGAGGAAGCGTTTGCTATCACTAATGATGGACTTTGTGAGAGCCGCCAACGACTGGAGCTTTTTACTTTTACTCCCTCCAGGCAGAAAATAATGTTGCTCGGCTGATCCAGCTGCAGTGAAACATTCAGCCCTTCTCATAGCGTTAGCATCTAGGACTAGTGCTAAGGGTTTCACTGACAAACTCACTGGGATGTAGACGGATGGGATGGCTGTATCTTTCAGCACAGGACTTGTCATCCTTGTTGAGCTGGTAAATTCAATTCAAACTCCCCTGCGATTCAGCAGCTCTATTTGCTTACATTACCTGTAGTGGTGTGAGGGGTTGTGAGCGAGGCATGGTGTCACTACTCCAGAAAAGTAGTTATTCAGTGTTAGCCCCTACAATAACAACCCCATTGTAGTATGGGTAATATTAGGGATGTCCTACATGGGCTATCTGATATGCCGATATTGTCCAACGCTCAATTTCCGATTCCGATACCAACCAATGTTGACACCGATTGTGGAATTAACGCTTGAAGACCAGATATCTGTTGTGATGCTAACCAGCAATTAGCTTCTCAACATGGCTGTAAACAACATTGTACAACTCGGGAAAGCAATTATCTGAGGAATACTTGCGTTTGGGCATTGCAAAGCATGGCTCGAGGAACTCCACAAGTCTTGCGCAATAGAAAAGGGCTGCTTATCCAATGCTTATCCAATGCGATACGATTTTCCGACCCTGAGGTGGTCTTTGCCTCAAAATTAATATCCGAAGGAGACACTTGGAAAAATATCCAAACCCCAAACGTAACAGTACCAATGCTTGTTTACACACCTCACCACGCGGTTTGATGAGGTCATAGTTTGTGCGCCAGTAAATACGGGAGACCGTAGGCCTATACTGTGTATACAGCATTTTCTAAACTCGGTTTTCATTACTGGGAAAGAACACTGCAGGTGACGTGGCAGACTGATGTTGAGCATTATTGTAGTACTTGAGCAGTACTTGGTGTTGCACCACTTTATCCCTTTATGTAAAAATATTTCAAGACAAAAAATGCATCTGAGCTTTGTGATGTACAGTAGATGAAAAAGTTTATCATTACTATGAACTTTGATATTTGCTGTTTTTGGACTTTTGCAGATATTTCAACATTCTTTTGAAAAAATCTTGGTAAATTCTCTTTTTGAAATATTATGACTTTATAATATTCTAACTTTATCCCCAGCCTGATTTCCAGAAATTACAACAACTACAGTATTTTGTTTTGTCTGTTTCTCATAGTACAACTTTAATAAATAAAATTGTTTATTTGATATTTCAACCCCTTTGCTCCAAAATGCTATTTTTTTTTTGCTCCTAATATTAGAAGTTCATTCTCGTAAAATTGCAACTGTTTTTCCTGTTAGAATACCACTTTTTCCTTTTTTTCTTCCGACTTTACTCTTTTTTCTAACGTTTCTTGTTAATCTGTGTGTTTGTTTTCTACTGTCTTCTTTGTCATTTAGTTTATTATTTAATTCTTATTTTATTCCCGTAATATTTTACCTTATTCTGGTAACATTATCAAATGTTGGTTGTTTTGTGTCTCATTATATTATGGCATTTCAAAGAATGTATTTTTTCCTTAATATTGTAGTGTTGCAACTAAATGCTACTAAAATTTTGTAATTTTTTTGTCTCTTAATGACGTCCATCCATCCATCCATTTTCTATGCCGCTTATCCTCATTAGGGTCACGGGGATGCTGGAGCCTATCCCAGCAGACTTTGGGCAAGAAGCGGGGTACACCCTGGACTGGTCGCCGGTCAATCGCAGGGCCTCTTAATGACGTTAATCTCGAAAACCTAGTGCAGATTTGTCATTTTTTACAGATTTTTGCTGGTTGTCTTGCTAAACTATGTTTTCAGAATGTGCTGCGGGCCAATAAAAACACTTCCGCGTGCCGCAAATGGCCCCCCAGGCCACACTTTGGACACCCGTGGTGTACACTGACAATGCTATATGTGCTTTGAAAGACACGCCAAGAGAAATGTAATACAGATATTTTACAACTTATGGCCGATTAGTTGCTAAGACTCTTTTTCTGTACGCCGCACACAAACAATCATTCCAGATTGTCCATCGTACCGCTCTGACGGTACCGCTGAAGTGTTCCTCGTATGCTTTAAAAATTTCATAGCTCCGCCATTCGTTATGGGCGGTGCCCCTTGAGCATTGGACACATTCAAGCCATCTGGTGTGTCTTTTTGGCCTAATAAAAGAGACTAACTGGAGCAGCATTTGTGTTCATAAAGCATACAGGAAACACGCAGCCTCTTTATTCTTGTGTGGACCAGATAAAATGTCCACACAAAGGTGAGATGCGTCACCTTAAAGCAAAAAAGGGCAAATGATAGGGCTACAGGGCGTCTTTTGGCTTTTAAAAGTGAAAGACGGGTCACTATTTGTTGAAAAACGGCCGCTGGCTGTCGATTTCGAGGTGTGTTGACAGACGTCAGCATCTTGTCAATCTGGATTTCGTTCCAGGAAACATTTTTTACGCTGCCATCTGCTGCCTAACTCCATTAAGAACAAATGTCCCGGTTGGGTTATATGGGGGCAGATTCCAAAAACGGAATTCAACAAGAAAAGTCAAGTTTAAAAAAAAGAAAAATCAGCAGTTATTTTACAAGAATAAAGTCAAAACATTGAGTGGTAAAAAATCGTAATCTAATGATGAAAAAGTTGTAATTTTACGAAGCATAATATCATTTCACTATCTTAAAGTTGAAATATTAAAGAAAAAAGCTTGTTTTAAGTCATGATATAAACAAAACAACAGACCTGAGAGAAAAATAGGTAATATTTTGGGAATAAAGTCATAATATTATGGGAATGAATGAAATATAGAGAAGAAAGTTTACAAAGACAGTTGAAATAGTTGGAAGAAAAAAAAAACATTAAAAAAGTAAAAAATCAACCGCAATTTTACAAGAATCAAGTCAAAATATTACGAGAAAAATGTCCCAATTTTGCGAGAATAAACTTATAATAATAATTTGATAACATAATAACAGTAATATAATGCGCAAATATTTATTCAAAATATGTTACTGTTGTAATGTTACGACAAACAAAACAACCAGTTTTTTTGCATAATTATGTTGGGGAAAAATATATTATGTTGTGGGAATAAAGTAATGATATTATTAAAAGAACATTTCCAATAACTATTTTGGACAAAAGTTAAAATATTTGGAAAAAAAAACCAATAACAGCAATAACAGCAAAAAAATGTCTAAAGTTCTTACTAATAATAAATTGTTTCATGATATCACAGATAAATATATATATATAATATAACGTCTCAGCTTGGTACTTTCTAAAAGTGGCCGTTCATTTGTCAATATGTGACCCTCCCCCCGCCCTAAACCAGTGGTTTTCAAACTGGGGTGGGGGTGGGGGGGGCGGGTGTATTGACAGGGGGCTCGCGGGGCTACCATGAACCCTCTTCAAAAGGGGAGAGCTGCAAAAAAAAGTTGGGAACCACTGCTATACCAACAGGGAGCTCATGTATGCATCCGAAAATAACAAGCACTTATCTTCTTCTTAGGCGAATGTGATCATGCAGACACTATGAATATCCCCACAGCACATGGAGCACACACACAGGCACACACACGCACAACAGATGGAAGGGGCCCGTTTTTTTCGGGTTGGTGCTGCAGGGGAGCCTGGTGGGCTGCCCCCGCCGGTCGACCCCTCCTATCTGATGCTCGGACAGACCGCGACGGGAGCTGAACCCAGAAAATGTGAATTGCTCTCCAGCATGGCAACACGGAAGCTTTGGAAATGGGATATGCAAATGCTTTAATTGAGAATCACTCAGATGGGACTCTTGGCCTGGCTGGCGCAGTCTGTTAGCATGACTGTAATAGCATCGTTACGACATCTACCTTTAGACATGCAGAGCGCGTTGCGGAGAGAGACGTTTGGCGGCGTGGCGCTGCACAAGGGCTCCCCACCTGTCTCCCGATAAATGATGAGAATGAAGAAGTGCAGAGCAGGTGTGTACGAAAGGCGGGCGGGGGAGGAAAAATCTCCCGAAGGAGTCGCGAGGGAGGGAAAAGGATGGAACACACTTGAGCCGTGCAGCACCAGCAGCAGGCTTGCCAACCTTGAAGTCATTTTACGAGTACTCCCCTCGAGTACTCCCCGCCGCTGCCAGCTTGGAGTTCAAAGGCGGTACGTGATACACATTTACAGACAAATCTTGTGTTTCTATGACTTATTAGTATCAAAGTATTAACATTCCGCCTTTTGCACTATTTAACCCATTTTTGCTTTTTTAAAATTTTTAATTCCTGTAATGTGAGACAGGCCAAACTCAAACAAGCTTAAAAGCAAAACTGCACTTTCAAAACAAATTCCCATAATCCACAATCCTTACTATGTGACGTGTACATGTGTGTCCTAAAGATATAAAAACAGATAAAAAGAGACTTCCTATGAATCCATTTCTGTACCCTTTATCCTCATTAGGGTCGGGGGTTATGCTGGAGCCTATCCCAGCTGACTTTGGGCGAGAGGCGGAATACACCCTAGACTGGGCGCCAGTCAGCGGCAGGGCACAAACAACCATTCACACCCGCATTCATACCTACGAGTGTGTGACCTGTGTCTGATTTCTTCCTGTCAGCATGAACAGCACAATTCTCCATTTTTCAAATGCGACTCAGGTCTCATTCATATGTCATGCACGCGATGCGACTGCTGTGTGAACGCTCAGATGGCATAAATCCGACATATATGTCATGGAAAGGCATAGTTTATTGTGCAAAACATGACAAAATGAACTCACCCATGAAGGCGAAATTTCTTTTCATCCGAAAATGATTTTTATAAGGTGTTAGTGAAGCAGCGCTCGACAATGTCTCACCGCTCCACACACACGCACCTTGGAACGGAATGTGGCAACAAGTTGTCTACAAACTTCCAAACCAAAACTCTTGCCATCTTTCTTCTTATTCTTCTACATGGAATCTAATATTTTGTGGCCCCCACCCTAATATAAAAGTTTAAAGTTTCTGCGTCCCTCAAGTTTTATATGAATGGAACTTTTTACAGTGTTAAGTGTGGAGCTGACAAACCTACCAATCACGGTGGGGTATATGGCTCTCAGGGGCTTGACATCGACCTGGCTTGATGTAAGCAGAGAAACATTTTTTAATGAGTGAAAAACTGCTCATTTTTAGAATATTGTTACCAGTTTTGCACACAACTTCTTCACACCTGTGTCTTTGTTTATTTTATTTTGTGTTTAAACATTTAAAAAAAAATTGTTTTTAATTTAAATTGCGTTTTTAATGTTTGAAACCCCTGTTTTATAGCTATTTTTTAACAATATAATAGACAGTTTGCTTTGATTTTACATGTACATCATAGTACTTATGCTTTATGCTTGGATTATGTTGTTGCATGATGAGACAATATTAACATTTAGAAGATGTGCAGCTGCATGCAGTACAATTTTTCTATCAAAGCTGGAAAAACAAATACATTTAGCAAGAATGATGAGGTGATTTATTGAAGCACATTTTTCCAAAGTTTTCACGGACCACATTCAATCATGTGACGGGCCAGATCTGATTGTTTTTGGGGTTTTTTCAAAGCCATGACTCTTGGGTCTCGACTAAAAGAATGCTAAAGTCATACGTGTGTACCAAAGGTCCACCGCAGCTGCTGCTGCTGTGTCCACAGCCTTGGGCCGTATCATTACTTGGAGGTGAGCGTGTTGCCAGGTGACCTCCTCCAGACTGATGGACAGTGTGGGGACACCGACCCCCCCGTCCCATTTCTTCCATTTCTTCCTCATGACAAATGAATATCGCTATCTGCTACTGTCACAAATGGAAGGCAGCAGAAAAAAAAGATTCAACTGCATTGCTCTTCACTTCAGATGGTGGTGTGAAAAAGTGTTTGCCCCCGTCCTGTTTTTGTGTTTTCCGCATGTTTGTCACTCTTAAGTGTTCCAGATGATCAAAAAATTTAAATATTCTTCAATGACAACACAACTGAACACAAAATGCAGTTTTTAAATGAAATGTTTTATTATAAAAGAATAAAAAACATCCAAAGCTACATGGCCCTGTGTGAAAAAGTGATTTTAGCCTAAACCTAATAGCCGGTTGGGCCACCCTTGGCAGCAACAACTGCAATCAAGCGTTTGCCATAACTTGCAATGAGTCCCTTACAGTGCTGGGGAGGAATTTTGGTCCACTCATCTTTGCAGAATTGTTGTCATTCAGCCAATTGGAGGCTTTTCCAATTCATCTTTTTAAGGTCATGCCACCACATCTCAGTAGGATTCGGATCAGGACTTTGACTAGGCTACTCCAAAGTCTTCATTTTGTTTTGGTGGACTTGCTGGTGTGTTTTGGATCAATGTTCTCCTGCAGAACCCAAGTTGGTTTCATATTGAGGTCACCAACAGATGGCCGGACATTTTCCTTCGGGACTTTTTGGTCAACAGCAGAATTCTTGAATTATTCATTTATCATAGCAAGTCTTCCAGATCCTGAAGCAGCAAAACAGTCCCAGACCACCACACTACCCCCATCATATTTTACTTTTGGTTTGATGTTCTTTTTTTGAAATGTGGCATTACTTTTACAGCAGATGTGATGGGACACACACCTTCCAAAAACTTTAACTTTTGTCTTATCAGACCACAAAGTATTTTGCCAACGGTCTTGGGGATTATCAAGATGTTTCCTGGCAAAACATTTTGTTCAGCAGTGGTTTTGCTCTTGTAACTCTGCCATTCAAGCCATTTTTGCCCAGTGTCTTTCTTATGGTGGAGTCATGTTGGGTCTTTTGTAACATCTTGGATGAGTCATTACTGCGCTCTTGGGGTAATTTTGGCGGACCAGTTACTGTGAAGGTTCTTTGTTCCATGTATTTGCCATTTGTGGAGAATGACTATCACTGTGGTTTGCTGGAGTCCCAAAGCTTTGTAACCTTTTCCACACTGATAGATCTCAATTAATATCAGTTACGTTTAAGCAGGAGGGGGGAACATTTACTTTTTCTCACAAGGCCATGTAGGTTTGGATTTTTTTAAATCTGAAACATTTATGTGCGACAAAACATGCAAAAAATAAAAAAATCAGAAAGAGGGCAAACACTTTTTCACATCACGGTAAGCCTCGGGCCAAAGCGAAAAGGGAGGCTATGATCAAAGCGTGAGGTTATTGCTATTGAGAGGGAGAAGGAAAAGGTGGTACAAGTCTAAAACGAGACTTGTGTAAAAGTAGGTACCGATTTTAAAAACAACTTCAAAGTACAAACACACACACACACACAATAGCTTCATTACAGCTACGCAAACAAAAGTTAGTTTTCACCTCTGTTAACATTTTGTACAGCAAAGTAAGCTAGATTGCTCACATCCTGTTTCTTGGTTGCTTATTAAAATATATATAATAGAAATACTTTGTGTAGTAACAAGCACTATGCAATTTTCTTTGGGCAGAGGGCCTCACTGCCCCGCACAACTGCCTCACAACGCAAAGAAAGGACAGGGAAACCTGGCAGAGTCAGACAGACACTAAGTCTCACCATTGAAAATAATGGCACCTAAAATGAAAACATAGCCAAGCATTTGGACTGTTGCTAATGTTTGTTATTATTATATGTCATATTTTGAAAACAACAATATAATTATATTACAATAAATATAGCAAAGAGCACACTTTTTGTTGGAAAAAAACATACTAGCTCATGTGGGGTTTATCTTAATTTACACGTTGTAGTAATTATAATCCTCTAGGAGTACCGTATGTATGGAATGTATTGGATATTGATATGTCAAACCCAATCAGGAATAATAAAGTAAATAAAATACCCCTTTGTTCTTGGACAAGGCAGTTGCATATGCTGTCTTCTCACATAGAAGATTAAAAGGGACGCAATTGTATGCGCATCTCATCTCACATTCTGACACATTCTGGAATGATGCATGACCTAACAAATAAATAAGATGAAAAAAAAAAATATATATATATATACAGTGTATAATATGTATATATTTCTTTATTAGGGATGCAACGATTTGTTTTTACAACAATTTGATTCATTTGTATCACGATTCATGGTTGCCGATTCGATTCACGGGCAGAATCGGTTCATTTAAAACGATACAATCCGAATCGATTCGGTTTTTGGCAAAAAATCCAAGCAGTCTGACGGTGAAATAAATAGCTGGATAGCTGAAGTTTCCTAAATTCCCTTTGCTTTTTGTAAGAGAATCAGATATACATTAATTATGGGTATAAACAAAAAGGTAAACAACAATTCATGGAAAATGGATTCACCTTTTATTTGAATAAAGTGCAAGCAACACTTCAGTTTGAATTTACTAAGAATGAATGAACAGGTTGAATTCTACCTGATAAAACACGACTGACTTTAATTTGATACCTCATTCATTCACTGCTCTAACCAAAGTATTTAAGAAGTTATTTTGCACCACCAGATTAGAATGACATTTAATGTGCAGATAGATATTAAAGTAATTGAGTATCCTATAACTGTAACGTTTGCACAGACGCTATTAAAGCTACGAGGAGGCGTTTGAGCAACACGCTTATCTTGCAAGAAAAAATGCAACACACGCCAGAACAACAGCGGCTCCCAAACGACCATTCAACCAGAACACAAACATGCACAAACTTAACACTCGCTACGTACCTTTTATCTTGTCCTGACGCTCCCATCCATGAGTTTGAAAGGCTTCAAGTTGGACTTAACTTTGGATGTGGTCCAACACTCAGTATAATACCCCTTACCAAATTGAAGAGGAAGAAGTCCTCCAGCTAACAAGCATGTATACCAATGAAAATTCACCCCATATCCTATGAAAAATTTCATTTTATTGGACGTCCACACGGACTTTTCTACTAGAGCACGCATGCTCAGCGTCACATGACATCATCCGTGGCCCAGTCAACAGGCATGACTAATTGACTTATGACAAATCACACTGTTACATGGTTAACGTCTTTATCATTAAATAAGCTAATAAGCTAAAGCTGAATAAACACACACATCCTTACATAACCTGCTGTGCTTAAATCCAATGCTTTATTTACTAGTATAGACTAAATCGATTGATTATCTTTCAAACAATGTTAGCTTGATATATGTGGTCTGGAATGGCCATTTGATGAACACAGATTGATGGAATTGGATCATAGGAAGATGAATCGATGCATCGAGCTAGTGAATGAATATATATAAATATATACACTGTACATATATGTACATATTCACAGTATATATGCAATGCATGCACTTGAAATCAGTAATCTACGTTTATTTGCAGCCTATCATGGCGCAAAAACAGCAACACATTTAGAACACTCTGGAACAATACAGCTGCATGCATAGCTACATTTCTTCCCAATGATAACAGGATAACTCCAAATGGTTTCCCCCAAATACATTTTACATTTGAGAGCTTTGTGCAGAACAGATGGGGTGGGAGTCCTCTGCATTATCCATCATAACAAATAGTGACAGATCCAAATGGCATTGCACATATTGTGCACCAAGTTGCTCGTTTTATGAGGGAATGATATTAAAATCTTTAGGAGCGACTAACCCTGTTAAACCTCGGATACATGGGATGTTACCGCCCTTACTCAATTCCATTTATTTTAACAGTATGGGTGTAACGATTCGTTTTAACAACGATTCCATTGGTATCACGATTCCTGGTTGCCAATTCGATTCAAGTACAACATTGGTTCATTTAGAAAGATACGATTCAGTAACTTTTTAGCCGAAAATTGGAACGCCAAAGGTGTAAGAAAAAATGGCACACACGCCGGAACAACAGCGGCTCCCAAACGACAAGCACCCCATTCAACCAGAACACAAACATTCAACGCTCGCTACGTACCTTTTATCTTGTCCGGACGCTCCCATCCGTGAGTTTGAAAGGCTTCAAGTTGGATCGTAGGAATGTAAATCAATACATCAATCTAGTGAATGAATCGTTACACCCCTACTATACTGTGTGTGTGTGTGTATATATATATATATATATATATAAATATATGGATGGCTGTTTTTTAAACAACCTTTTTTGCCGTAGCTACATAAATCAGGTAGTAAGATGGTGTGGCTGGTGGGTGTACATGAAACTGCACAACATCATCATATTTTTGCGTTCAATTTACAAATATTACATGCAAATTAAGCATATAAAAGTTCCACCGTACCATGTGAAGGTAGTTTGCATGGCTGCTGTGACTTTCTTTGCTAGCAAGACAGGTTTGTTTCAAAGGAAGAGCACCAAGAGAGTGTGAGAACCTGCAGAAAAAAAGAACATCCTGAGCTGCTTCAAAAACCAGCACAGAATGCAGTGTGAAAAAACAGTGGGATAAAAAAAATAATGAAAAAAAGGTGCCACGCTACTTCTCTCCCCCCCCTCAGCCATCTGCACTTTGATTTCAACCCAGCGAGCTTTAGGAGGCAGACGAGCTTCCTCGTATTTGCCGTTAACAGAGATGTGCCGCAGACAGACGGATGAAGAATCGTGCATATATAATTATCACAACTCCATTCAAAATAGCCACGGTCTCACCGCTAATCTCCTGCTGTGCCCCCAGAACCGTTTGCCCAGTTCTACTGCATAATGATCTTTGGAGTCAGGCCTGGTTTAGTTGTAACACAACCCAACTGCAGATGCAGTTATCCGGCGCTAAGCTTTTGTGGGCGAGATGTAGAAAACGGCAAATAAAAAGAACATGTAGCGGGTGTGTGCATGTGCACGTGTGCGTGGTTCAGCTTCTTAGCGGGATAATTAGGGGCTGCGACGGCAAGGTCAGCAAGGTAATTGCATCCACCTCGTTGACGCGGAGATCAATAGTTCTGCATTGTACGATTTTCAGCACTTAAATAAATAAATGAATCAGACAATAAATCACATTGGTTTTTTTTAAGGGCCGGCATTTTGTTTAGTTGACAAAATATAATACAGTTTTTATTCAAACAGTTCACTGATTTTAACTTTTTTCAATGTTACATGATGTATGCAGGTGCTGTACATGACATCTGTGGCGCCCCCTATGGGTTGTGGTCAAACTGCTTTGGAGGACATGCTAGCATAGAGTAGTGCTGAAAATAATAGCAGTGCAATGTGAGTAACCAGATGAATCATTGTTATTAGTATATTTTTATTGTTACAAGTCTCGAGGGAGGACCGGGATATTGAGTTCGAATGGGCCGTATTCCGTGCCTCCATTGCTGAGGCAGCCAGTCGTAGTTGCGGCTGCAAGGTGGTCGGTGCCAGTCGTGGTGGAAAGCTCCGAACCCGATGGTGGACACCGGGGGTTAGGGCTGCTGTCAAGCTGAA
>QODF01000094.1:393911-408724 GCA_024372805.1 Oostethus manadensis | reverse complement strand
GGTGGAGGGGTTTGAGTGCCCGAGTGATCCTAGGAGCTATGTTGTCGGGGGCTTTATGCCCCTGGTAGGGTCTCCCAAGGCAAACAGGTTCTAGGTGACGGGCCAGACTAAGAGTGAAGACCCTTATGGAAAAAAACAAGACGAGTGACGGCACCTAGCCTGGATATCGGGGCTTCACCCTGTAGCCAGCCAGGCGAGCAACTAGAAGCCACACGGGTTCTCCAACCCGCAGACCCACCACCTGCAAGGGCAAGCATAAAGGTTTGGTCCCATGCAATTTGAGTGCCGGTTGAGGGCGGGTGTCAGGGCAACCTGGTCTTCAGCGGCCAAATCTGGTTCTTGGGACATGGACATGTTATCTCTGGTGGGGAAGGAGCCCGAGCTTGTGGAAGAGGTTGAGACATTCCGAATACATATAGTCGGACTCGTCTTGACCCATAGCTTTGGGCTCTGGAACCAAATTCCTTGAGAGGGGCTGGACCTTGTTCTACTCTGGAGTTGCTCCATTGCTGAGGCGGCCAATCGTAGTTGCAGCCGCAAAGTGGTTGGTGCCGGTCGTGGCAGCAAGACCCGAACCTGATGGTGGACACCAGGGCTCAGGGCCGCCGTCAAGCTGAAAAAGAGTCCTATCATGAGGTGGCTGGGGCATCTAGTTCGGATGCCTCCCGGGCGCCTCCCTGGTGAGGTGTTTCGGGCATGCCCAGCCGGGAGAAGGCCCTGGGGAAGACCTAGGACACGCTGGAGGGACTATGTCTTACAGCGGGCCTGGGAACGCCTTGGTGTCCTCCCGGTGGAGCTGGAAGAGGTGGCCGGGGACCGGGAAGTCTGGACTTCCCTACTGAAACTGCTGCCCCTGCGACCCGGACCCAGATAAGCGGAGGAAAATGGAATGGTATTGCTACAAGTTAGCAGTAGGTGCAGTAGATTCTCAGAAAACAAACAAGACCCAGCATTTATGATATGAACGCTCTTAAGGCTGTGCAATTGGGCAATCAGTTGAAAGGGGTGTGTTAAAAAAAATAGCAGTGTGGCATTCAATCAGTGATCAGTGATCAATTTAAGTGAAAAAACATGTGAATCAGGTGGCCTCCATTTAAGGATGAAACCCGCACTTGTTGAAAACACATTTCTCTTTAAAATCCTGAAAATGGTTTGTTCGAGACATTGTTCAGAAGAACAGCATACTTTAATTGAAAAGTTGATTGGGGAGGGGAAAAAAGAGGTGCGAAAAATGTTTGGCTGTTCAGCTAAAATGATCTACAGCACCTTAAAATGTTGCGCAAAACCAGAGACGTGGCAGAAAACAGAAGACAACTATCAAAGCGGATCAAAGAATAACCAGAATGGCAAAGGCTCAGCCAATGATCAGCTCCAGGATGATCAAACACAGTCTGGAGTTGCCTGTAAGTATTGTGACAGTTAGAAGACGTCTGCGTGAAGCTAATCTATTTACAAAAATCATAATCACAAGGCAAGTGCAGAAGAGGTTGCATTTTTCCAAAAAATACATTAACTGGCCTAAAGAGAAATGGAAGAACATTTTGTGGACTAATGAGAGTAAAATTGTTCTTTTGGGGTCCAAGGGCCGCAGACAGTTTGTGAGACGCCCCCCAAACTCTCAATTCAAGCCACAGCACACAGTGAAGACAGTGAAGCATCATGATATGGGCATGTTTCTCCTACTATTTATCCCATAGCAGGGATCATGGATCAGTTTGCATATGTCCAAATACTTGAAGAGGTCACGTTGCCTTCTGCTGAAGAGGACATGCCCTTGAAATGGCTGTTCCAACAAGACAATTACCCCAAACACACTAGTAAACCAGCAAAATCTTGGTTTGCAAACCAACAAAATGAATATTAAGGAGGGGCCAGCCCCATCCCCCGGACTTTAATCCAGTGGAGAACTTGTGGGGTGACATCAAAAATGCTGTTTCTGAATCAAAACAAAGAAATGTTCATGAATTGTGGAATGTTGATAAAGAATGTTGGAGTGGAATAACAGCTGAAAGTTGCCACAAGTTGGTTGAGTCCATGCCACACAGATGTGAAGGAGTTCTAAAAAACTAAATATTAGTTTAGTCATTCACAGGACTGCCAAATCCTAGAAACAAAAAAGTTTGTACAAAATAGTTTTGAGTTTGTAAACACAACGGCAGACGCTGCTATTTTTTTAACACCCCCCTTTCAACTAATTGCCCACTTGCACAGCCTTAAGAGCATGCATAGCATGAATTCTGTGTGTTGCTTTTTTGGGGCTTCCCTTGCATTTCTGAAGCACACCACTGTACATCCATCCTTCCATCTTCAACAGACATGCGCGTGACTGTTCCCTCAAGGTGTGTAACAAATTTGGTAGCGAGTTAAGGCTGAGTTATGCTACCACGTCACTGCGGCTGTCTCCCATCCCTCCAAACCCTCCGGCAAAGATTGTCATGCGCCTTGTAAAGAATTCTAACATCACGTCAATGGCAGAGTCTGTTTCATTTCCATCATCTTCCCTCTCATTAAAAAAGGCATCCAAAGTAAAAAAAAAAAAAAAATGGTGCAAATTGAGAAATGTGCGCTAAAAATTCTAGCGTCAAGCTCCAACAACAATCTGGGTGTCGCTTCAGTCGCCGTTGGTCACTACAACTGCACAGGAAGCTAAATAGCTAGGCAATGAGTTGTGGTTGCTCACTCTCGAGACAACACCGCCCCCAGTGTTTAGGCAGAGAACTGCAAGTCCGCCAAAGCCTTGTAACGGGGTCAAGAAGCCTTGAGAAGGGCTGGCGTTGGTACTACGCTGTAGCATAAAACAGCCTTCTGCTTTCACAAACAAATGCAAAAAAATGAGGACACCGCATGTATGTGCTTTTTTTTTTTCCAGCTCAAAATTTAAATGCGGGACTTAACTTCTTAGCATAATGCTTCGTGAGTCGCTGTTTTTACCATTAAATGTTTGATGCCAACAGAGCATTAACCTACTGGCGTCAGAGAGCCTATGAAATATTTAGCCATGTTAAGAGCACATCACAGCCCATGGAAGGTTTCAAACTTTGAGACGAGCGGAGTAGAGAAATATACAGTGTAAACGACAGGCAGAACGAGCACCGTAACCAAGGCGACCACTGCGTGCTATGAGTGTGAGGAAAAATAGGAGAATATTCCCTTTTTCTGTGTACCCAGATTTTCTTTATCAAACTGAATTCAAGTAAATGTATTACATTTACAATAACACATATTAATATAGCATATGTGATTTTAATTGTTATATCCCATAATACACGTGAAATCACGAGGCATGTGTGAAGGTTCATTTGTTTCATTAAGAAGGCTTTATTCAAATTTGAATGAACTTTTTTTTGCATGATT
Source organism: Oostethus manadensis (assembly GCA_024372805.1). Classification (NCBI taxonomy): domain Eukaryota; kingdom Metazoa; phylum Chordata; class Actinopteri; order Syngnathiformes; family Syngnathidae; genus Oostethus; species Oostethus manadensis. Next base: position 405,370 of record QODF01000094.1, on the reverse strand, counting down.
TTCTGCTGAAAACCTCGTTGAGGAAAAATTTGTAAGCAAAATGCATGTGTTTTGAAATTCAGTTAATTAAAATACGGAGTTCAACATTTTTGTTTGCTAAATACAGTGTTTTAAAGTTCCTTTTCTAAAAATAGATTTGATGTTTAAACACACACCACTCTGGGAAATTCAAACTGAATCAAGCGATTATGTCTCAGGGCCAGCCAATCAGGTAGAAGTGCATGTCCACCTGAGCTGGCTCTTATGAAACCCGGGAGCATATGTTTGCATTATTCGCGCAGAATTTTGACTTGATGTAATTAATTTGATGTAAAAAAAAATGTAAATACAGTTTGCAGCATTATGGCAAAAATAATCAAGCATAAATCCACTTTGAGAAATCATTGACTTGTGGTGAAGATCTGGATACGAGTACTGATACGAGAATCGAACGTCAGCCTCTCTCTTTATTGTGGTATCAACTGTCTACCCGGAGAATCGTAATTCTGTTCCTAAACCTCGGTAAATCCGAAAATAGCTTCCTAATTAACAAAATCTTGTTGACATTTTTGGCCTCAGCATTGCTAAAAGAACACACCTAATGGGGGTTGAGCGTGGGACTGCACAGGGTTGAATTTGAGCTTGTAGACTGCAGGAGGGCGGTGTAGAGATGTGACTGCATGGATCCAAACCTCAGCGGTGCCAAGTCAGCATTGAGTGCTGTCCAGGAAAGCAAATCGGCCCGACCCGCTCTTTATTTATTCATGAAGCACAGATGTTTGCTGCATTGCTTTGTGTCTATACTGGCACAACCCAGAGGTCGGGGACACAGCAAGGAGAAAACAAGGAGACAAAAACAAACAGTATGAGCAACAAACATCATTATTCCGCCGCGCAGAAATATAGCGGATATCATCTAACTGTCACGGTGGCAGCAAGATCGTTAAATGAATAAATACTGCACCCCCGTGACTCAGGGATGCCGGAGGGGTTGACACTCAGCATACCGTGAAGGTGGATGCGACGATGTACCATTGCACACAAAAACAAGAGGAGATACTTCTAATTGCAAGGAAAACCCTGACGTGCTGCACCTCCAGTTGAGCCCTTCAGGGAGCCTAAAATCTGTTCGACGGAAAACCCCAAAAATGTCAACGCCTCAATGCCCAGATCATGACGGCGTTTCCTCCACTGTGCCGTGCGGGATCTGCTTGGCACGGCAGGAAGCCGTCAGGACAGTCATTTTATCATCAGAGAATAAAGCTTTCTTCCACCTTTCAATGTCCCATGACTGGTGCTCTAGTGCAGATTCCAAACAGGACATTTTGTGGCGTTGAACGAGACCGGGCCTTTGAAGACCGTTTTTGTCCTTAAAACCTTGTCTGGTGGATCGTAGCACCAGTAACAACCTTCATTTGGACCGAGGATCGTCCCATGTCTTGACAAACAGCCAATAGGATCCTCCGGTGTGTTTTTTTGGGGTCAACCACTTGACTTTGACTTCAGGATCTTTGAAGAAGTTTCAAATGTATTTTACTGCGTCCGACCGCAGCAGCAACAGCCTTGCATATTTGCAGATTAACAATCTGACTATGTTTTTGGCTGATTTGATTTTTGATTTTTGGCAGATTTTGGCTTTTAACGGCTATGGTCTAAAACATTTGATCAGCAGATGATGCTATTTTCACTTTAATGCTTCTTACCTCCACCAAGGAGGTTTTCTTTCTGCTGGTGTTTATCTGCTTGTTTGTTTGCATTAAATAACTTGAAAGGTTCTGAATGCATTTGGATGAACTTTTCAGGAATTGTCGGTAATGAGATATGGAAAAACTGGTTACTGGATCCTGGATTTTTTTATAAAGTCTATAACATTGGAAGATAGGACCGTTTTCGGCGTTTGTTACCCCACAAAAAATGGTCAGAGCACTTGGGGCAAAAAAATGCAGGACAAGTTTCCAACAGGTTCTACAAAGTATCAAAGACTGATCCAGATAATGGAATAATTCCAGATACTATGATCCAGAATATGAACAAACAGGGGACCTTTGGAAGTTTCATCATAGGGCGAGAACCAATGAAGCTCTAAACATGCAACAAACACCATTACATACTGTATACCCAAGACATTGTGTGTCATTGGATTTGTTGTATCTCCAAAAGCTTTGGAGCTAGGCTCAGAAGAAAACCGCCATCACAGAAAATGCAATTTCTGTGACTCAACTAATATTGATATCCTTATGAATCCACTTCCTAATGGTATCTTTTCATGGTCCGGGAATCTAGTTATGTAGGTAAACTAAATGTAGGACTGATATTTATGTTCCTTGGAATGAATTAAGAGCTGACAGGTGCCACAGGTTGGTAGACTCCATGCCACACAGAAGTGAAGCGTTAATAAAACACATCATTCACGGGATTGCCAAATCCTAGAAACACAAAAGTTTGTACAAAATTGTTTGGAGTTTGTAAAGGCTACGGTACACACTGCTATTTTTTTAAACACACCCCTTTCAACTAATTGGCCAATTGCAGAGCCTCTAGAGCGTGCATATCCTGAATGCTGGGTCTTGTTTGTTTTCCGAGAATCTACTGCACCTACTGGTAACTTGTTTACTATTTTGCCACAATTTTGACCACCACTGTATACTGCGAAGTATCATTTACTGTCAAGCCTACGCGGTTGTGACACTGAAGTCGCCTTTTCTTATCATCTCCACGGAACGATTGCAAAGTTTCTGTCAAAGAACAACATCAAGCGATTGCACTGGCTGCAGTAGATGATTGCGTTTTGTGGTAGGAGCCTATGAGGAAAATCAGACGATAAAATAAAGCACCAGTTTGCTCGGGTTTTTACATTCTTCCCAGGGCCGCGTCTCAGTCTTTTGCAGGACATGCCGCTGCTCTCAGGCTAATAGAGCTATAAAGTCAAATGTAGCGTGCGTGTCCTCTATAAGGTTACTGACTGTACAGAGCGAGTGTGCAGCAAAGGATGATATCACATGATACCGCCGCGACTTTACTGTATGATGGGTCTTTTTGCTGTGCTTGATGTAAATGGTACGTGCTTTGTGTGTATTATTCCATATACTGGACACCCCATGAAGTCTCCTCTGCAAAGACGTTTTGCTTAGTTGCGGCCATGTTTTTCAACGAGTCTTGCTCAATTTGTACACACAGGTTCTTGTCGGTCCCCTAAAGGTGTGTGAACACCAAAAAAATGTGCAATGTGTTGAACTGTGTGAGAAATTTCAAGTCAGCTTGGTTTATGGGATTTAGTAACAGCGCCCCCCTGTGTTGTGTTTGTCAGAAAAGTAATAGCACAGGCGACATTTGTGCACTCTTTGACAAATTTCCACCCTTTTGTGCGCAGCGGTTCAGGAGTAGAAGCCAGTCGTATATATTATTCCTATTTAGGTGCCTCTGTAGAGCTATACTATATATTTCATTATATTTAAATGCACTAATCATCATTTTGCTGAAATGACAACACACACAGTTGGTGTGCCAGCAAATGGAAACATTTAATGACAGGGGTGGAGGATTCCACCATTAAGCTAATGCAAGATAATTAACCTAAGTGATGTAATACACAACTTGAATGTTTTGTTTAAAAAAATAGAAACAACGACGGTTCTTTTCTGGTAGATGCCATCAAATAAGCATGTCACTCCATGCATCGCCCGTATGATATAATACTTGTGCATGGGTTCATCTTACTTTTTGATGCAAAAGGATGTTTTGGGCTATTCTATCTATTGGCTCAAGCAGGAGATACTGTCTGCTTGGCAAGCTAGAGGCATATGCTGTTTGTTTTTTTTTAATATTCTAATTGTTCATCCGGTTGGTCCATATTGGATCGGATGGATGGCCCATTTATCCAACCCGCTCCTAATTTTTTAAAAGTGCTTCGGCCCCTCAGATTGCTTAAGGGAAGCTGCTCTTTATTTGGGTGAGCAGTAGCCAAAATGGAGATTGCATTGGGCTTGTCAACAAATCGGGAAACTGACTCATGCTGTCATAAAAAAATTTAAAAAAAACATCACATGAACTGTTCTGGTTTTCTTAGAAGACCCTTCATCAGTTCATGCTCAAAGAATAGCTGGAAGAAACACCGGTCAGACTAGATAGGACAGCTCTAGTCTGAGAACCTGGTGCAAGATCCAGCGTATTCACCCCCTGAAGAAGGTGGCGTTTCCAGGAAGGAATGGTTTTGCTCTTTTGTGACAAATGGCAGTCGCTAGGATGCAATGGTCGTTTGGGTGGTATCACTACCGTTGGCATCCCATGTAGATGTAACGATAGTCATGGACACCACCCGAAGCCAAGCTGGCTGCTCCTTGTTTATTTGTTAGAGGCTCAGGTATTGTTTGTCCAGTTGGAGCCTCTTCCTTAAGCAAGTTGAGGTGCATCATGGGCTGTACTTTGATGTTGATTGGGCGGCCACAAAATATGGTTATGATTTTGACACCAACAAAAAAACCAATTAAATATACGTCATTATTTTAATATTTTTGTGGCAGAATGTTCTCAAAGAACTTTTAATGCGTGACTGAAGGCATCCTCGTGGGCGTGGTACTTACATGCAAATCACTTTTCCTATTTTTTTCCTATTGTTGCTCTTTGTGTCATAAAATTGGGTTAGGTGGCTCATCTCGCCCCATACTACGGTAGCGACCCGGCAGTGCCGGAGTGCTAATGAGATTTCCCACAGGCTGAGTCCTGATTCTGTGTGTGGGTGCGGGTTGGAGAGCAGTGAGGACAGCTGTGAGGAGAGGATAGTTAAGCTTGCGAATGTCATGTTCATCACCCTCACGGTGTATTGGTAGACGTTTTACATTATTCTTCATTGTGCATACGCACGAGTTAATTATGTCAAAAGTGTTCACGTAATTAATAAGTTAGTTAGCGCCTTTAACACGTTCAAGAACCTTCAAGTTCACTTCCTAGACGGTGATGAAAGTTGAGTTTAGAGTGTGTATTTCAGGTTCCAGACCAAGTAGGATTCCTTTCTGTATTTATAAATGGAATATTTTCACAGAAAAGGACTTTCTAAATATGTTTTTTAACATTATTAGAGCCCTCTAGACATGAAACACTCCCATAGTAAGTCTTACACTTAATATAACATAATAAGAGAAGATAAGACATATAAGGAATAAATAAGACATAACATAGACTCACACATGTTACCATTGCCAGAGTTCCTTGTTTTTACTTCCGGTTTCTCTACAGTACTTCCTGCAGTGGCTATTGTCTCCCCGATCTAACATTACTGACACCTAGTGGCCACTGTGGAATTGCTGGGTTTCAACCACAAGGGGCCAGCATAAGATCCACATTTTTTGGTTTCCAAACCGATACGAACCGATGCTATCGAGTGCTGATTTTTTTAAAAATAATACGCTTTTGTTACAAACATGAATTTTGGGGAAAAAAAGCTACATTTACTTTTTTCTTACCCAGCATGATCAACAATAATGTTTGGCCTTTGTAACTTTCCTCCGTATGAGTCTGGTCCCTAATCCAATAAAAGATAACATTGGAAAAAATGGGCACGCAAAATACCTTCCGGGTAGGACTACTCATTTAACATGGTTATGAATACATTTTTACTGTGATTTACAATAAACTATAACTCTCTTCAAACCAATAGTAATTTATTGACGGTCCCTTGTATGAATGTAAGCTATTTTTGTTACACTTTACTGTAGCTATGGAGTCGAATATCCAAAATCCACGCGAAACTACCTTCACCACGGTGCACCTCGGACATGTCGGCATGACCGTGTTGCATTTCCTTTTTCTTTCCGTGGCAACCAGCTTTGAGGGACATAACCGCACCTACCATGTTGGAATGTGGTGCAGAATTACAAACGTTATGCGGCAACCGGATGCACCCAATCTCGCGGCGGTAGCCGATTTCATCCGACACAGCAGCCAATGCGGATCCTTAGAATCGGATGCCGACTTCTGTCTATTTGGTTTCTTTTTACACCAAATCAGACTTCATGAATACATTGGGACCTTATGTGTCCCGTATTGTTCTGTTGTTCTGTTTGGCAAAGTCTTAGGTCCACAGTCAAGTTTCTGCCAGATTTCACACACTACTTTCAGGCATGTGTCAACAACGCGATTGCTTCACAAATTCCAATGCTTGATGCGGACTTTTCCCTACTTTTATTTATATGTTATTTTTCATTGTGTTTTTTTCCAACAGAACAGCCCAGCCTCAGTCAGACTCCGCCTCCAGTGGCCCCAGGGTGACTTGACCCCTGCTTTAAAGTAAGGAGCGTTTTACAATGTCCGACGTGATATATCCTAATTCCATCCATCCTTCCTTTTTCTATGCCATTTATGCTCATTAGGGTCGCCGGTATGCTGCAGCCTATCCCAGCGGACTTCGGGCAAGAGGCGGGATACACCCTGGACTGGTCGCCAGTCAATCGCAGGGTAGATTTTGTGGAGTAAACAGAAAAAAAAAATCCACATTATAGTTATGTGGTAGCATGTTGGCCTCACAGTCAGGAGATCAGGGTTCGACTCTCCGTTGGGCATCTCTGTATGGAGTTTGCATGTTCTCCCCGTGCATTTGTGGGTTTTCTCCGGGTACTCCAGTTTCCTCCCACGTGGAAGGTTAATTGGCGAGCCTAATTTGTCCATAGGTATGAATGTGAGCTGGTTTGTCTGCCCTGCGATTGACTGGCGACAAGTCCAGGGTGTACCCCGCCTCCCGCCCAAAGCCACCTGGGATAGGCTCCAGCATACCCGCGACCCTAATGAGGATAAGCGGCATAGAAAATGAATGAATGAATAATAGTTCTGTCTTTGATTGCGTCTTCTGAATGACTTATATTTGTTTATTTACTGTAGCTTTTTCTTATTCTCCATAAATGCTTATTTTAGGCCAAGATACTGAATATATATATATTTTAATGAAAACAATGATAGAGTGAAGCTGTGAAAGTGGCGGGGGATTTCTGTATATAATATGTGCATTTTAGAAGTAGCTTCCAACAGTTGATGTGCGGCAAATAGAACGAGAACAAAGGAATCATAAAGTTGCTATCTTAAAGTCCGGCCAATGATTAATGGCGGAAGCATTGGGAAGAGTTCCGACAGCTGAACTATTTCCAGCTCCGGGCTCCTGAGACTGAGCTGCAGTGTTTCGCGGATTGCTGACACAGTCAACCTGTCGCCCTCAATGTCTCGCTCGGTCCAAATCTTCACCGTTGCCGGGCTGTCGTGCCAAAGCGGCGCCCACGTCGGACAGAAAGGCAGCCAAGCCGGCCCTCCAAAATGTCAGAATGGGATCCGTATGGAACATTCTACCGCATCACTTTCCAGCTAGAAAAAAAGCATACACACACAAAAATGAATAATCTGCAAGAATGCAGCTCACAGATTAAAGGCACGTTCCTCCATCTACTATATCAATAGTTAGCCTTCCAAGGAGGCACGGATTTGAGCACACTTTGGTATTATGATCCATAAACGGAGTAGAGAGAGGCAAGAGAGCTGATTGTGGGTCGCCCGTACTGGGATTTTTTTTTTTTTTTTTGCTTTAACAGATAACATAGCCCTCGGAGACAGCTGCAAGCCCAATCCTCAAATCCAGTCTATCATATCTGGGTCGGCACATTTGGCTAATTAGATGCAGAAAATAGTTTGATGCCATTCCACAACAAGGGGGCTGGAGGACAGCCACGATGTGGATCTTTTTCTAAAGGAATTAGAACGCGGCTGCAGATAGTTGACGGGCTTTGCGTGCCTCCATCGGTGACGCGCTATCTGCTGCTCATCAGCACAATCATTTCCTGCAGAAATTGCATCGAGGCACTTGGCATTCAGTAGAGGATGTTTATCAGATTATATGAGGCAGTGCGGTCTCATTTGCATGTTTCTGGGGGGCTGGCATGATGAAAAGCCAAAGGAGAGGGCAGCCACATTATTGGAGTTTAAGGTCCGAATAGTACTCCATTACACAAAAGCACTTATTTACTCGCCTCGTCGAAATAAAATGAGTACACCCCTCGAAGGCGTTCTATTACAGTACAACTTCTCAAGGGACAGATTTGACGATTCATCGTTTGTAGGCAAGCCCCTTGAGATGCAGGGTCCTGTTTCTGAGTAGACACTCAGAGCCCGTAGACTAGATCCCCACAGCTCGAGTAAATAAATATCCGAGATTAAGCGAATGAAGTCATACATTTATGAGAATAGAGTTGAAAATTTACGAGTTGAAAAAAGTCATAATGTTAACTTTGACCAAGGCCGAAGGTCACATAAATCCTCCCGTTTCTTCTGGTAAATTTACAACTTCTTTGCCTGCGTTCCTTTTCTGGTAAATTTACAACTTTTTTTTCTCATAAATTTACGACTTTATTCGAGTAAACTCGCAACTTTTTCCCGTAAATTTATGATTATTTACAACTTTTTCTAGTCAATTTACAACTTTTTTCCCATTAGGTTCCAACTTTATTCTTGTTACTTTTCGATTTGATTTGTAAATCGCAGATTTTTCATTTGAATGTGGCCCAAATACAAAAAAAAAATCCCAATTAATTGAGATGCCTAAAAAAAGGTCAATTTTTAAACATATGTAAATGCGAACATTGCAAAGAGCTAGCATGTTAGCGACCTGCATGCTAACAAGCCTAGCTACAGTAGATAGTTGCAAAAGTGCTCAATCCCAATGTGATATGCAAAATGATAGGCTAGCGCCTAGCAAAACAGGTACTATATATGTGAAATCTTGTGATAGCATGGGTACCTTTTTTGCAAACAATGCTAATAGCTAGCATGCTAACAGCTAGCATGCTAACGATCCGCATAGGTACACTGTGGAACCGTGTATCGATATGATGTACATAATACATGATATAAATAATGCTAAAGCATGTAATAACTAAGGGGGGATTTGCTTGAGTTATGACCCCTGGAAATTATTCAAATCTTCCAAAAATGTCAGCTGCACACCAAACTGTGGGTTTTCCGTGGGGACGCTCATATTTCCCCGGCCTAAATGTGTTTTTTTATTTATATGTAAATTCCACCCCTCCGTTCCTAGTTGTTTTTAACAAAGACTGGCGGTTGGTAAAGTCAGAACAACGGAATTAAAAACTTGGAAAATCCTCCGGTGGAGGTTTATACTTCAAGATCGCTGATTCGCTCGTTTCACTGTCAATCAAACAGAGACTCCGCCAGACAGATTATCCAATCATCATGCAGAAGCCGAGCGACCGGCCCAGCCCGGCGCCCCATAGATTCCCAGAGATGCTGAGTGTCCGAGGGGCGGGACAAAGACCAGCATTTATCCAATGACCATTCGGTTTCGCGCGGCGGAACAACCCATTCTACGCTTCCCCATTAAAGGCAGTAAGGCATTGGGGATGAATGAGAAGGAAGTGGTGTCAGTTACCTGTGATAAGTCGCTGATTCTGAACAAAAGATGAAGGTATTCTAGTGCAAATGTATTTTATGTAAAGTAATGTACTTTAGGGGAAGTTTGCAGTCTGGTTTTACATAATTGCTTCTCTGTTGATTTCCGCGCGTCTTTTCATGATGATTTGCTGGGATTTGTCGCACGTCTTTTTTCACCCTGCGGGGGGACCTCCGGGGTGGTCATGCCCACCGGGCCGCAGTCAAATCATCAGTAGCGGGTTAGTACTGATGATATGACCCCGCGCTAAAGTATCAGGACCAGAACGCTCGTACAAGTCTAGCAACGTGACTTTGAGCGTCGTGCACGGAACGGCCCGCCTAGCGAGAGTGCGCTCCGAGAGCAGTTAAGGCAATATATCCGAATAGTAGGTGTGAATTTTCCCAGCACATAAAAGCTAGTGTGGCGTAGCTATTCCTAACCAAGCTGCACCGACTGACCCGTGACGCCTGTTTGTGCTGTTTGATCTGCACTTGTTCTGCAACATAGATCCCCGGCTCCATAAAAAGGTAGAGAAAGGGTCTTCTATTTTCTAGCCCAGCGGACAGATGGTGGCTTTCTTCTGCGAGGCGTAATCTCCTGGCAAAGCTGAGATAAAAAAAAAAAGAGTTTAATACTGTAAAATCCCGCGGTTTTATCCGCGCTCCGGTCGTACCGCACATATGGTTCAGGCATCTGAACAGCGGCGGGTCAGACGTCACGTGACAGTTCCATATTACAGTTTGTATCATGATGGGAAAATAGATGAATACTTACCTATGAGGCTACTATGTAGAAGCAGACATGTCCTCATATGTCCTTTACAGGGATTCCGTGCAAATGCAAATATTTTGGCACGTGTTTATGTGTATCTAGATACAGTTTTTAACGTTACAAGAGACCCGTAGACATGAATTGACACGCCTCTAGTCACCTTTACAATCCCATTCTTCCTTGTTTACAGCACAATGCACAACCAGGTAGCCTCAAAATGACGTCTTCTTAATTTAAAAAGCCAAGGACATACCACTTCACACGGAATGGGGGGGAGAAATCTATTTCGTACCGTGGCTGACTTTGTGCAGTGATAAGGTAATGTGACGTAAGGTAATGTCTTGTGTCATTACCGCAGCCTACAAGTGAACAGAAATGAACTTTGATTAATTTTGGGGGGAAAAAAGGGAAAATAGTGAACCACAATATTGCAAGGGACGACACCGCAGGGGGTTTGATGTCATTTCTGGCGTCTGGTCAAACTGGATTGGAATGTACATGTAATACTTGCAGTTTTATAATCATTAGACAAATGGTCAGTGATATGAACAACATCCGTGTGCACCTGCACAAAACATTTTTCTTGGTGGCGACCATGTCTTTCTACCATTTTTGCTCCAATTTTACACACATGTACTTGTCAGTCCCCTAAATGGGTGCACCAAGTTTAGGGGTGATTTGCTCACACACCATAAAGTTAAGGTAGGTATTTTGCTGTGGCAGAAATGTCTAATAACATATTTGTCAGAAAAATAAGTGCAGAGTGATGATTTGGGACTTTTTGCCTCTGGGCCAGGTTGTACCCCCAATGTAATACATAATTTGGGATAGTTCATCCATGTGTTATTATCAGTATTATAATTATCATCGTGTTGCAATAACCAACAATACAGAATAAATGATCCGACCTGAAACAATTATTAAATCCAGCACCACAATTGTAATTGTCTGATCTAAATCATCAGGGTGATTGATTTGTTTGAGTCACTGAATAAGTGAAGAAAATTGATTGCAACCCTGAAAAGGCCGTACTTTTGTGTTATAAACTACAGAAGGCATAATTTGGGCCATGGAGTATAAATCTGCAGAACACAACAGAACACTGAATTTAACCTTGAAAAGGGGCGGCATGCATGGTTCAGGTGCTAAGGGTAGTTGTCTCCCTACCTGAAAGTTGTGGGTTTGATCCTCCGTCCTCCAGTGATCATGTGGAAGTACCCTCGGTCCAGATGCCGAACCCCCAGATGCTGCTGATGCTGCATCATCGGTAGGTACTGTAAATGCGGAA
>QODF01000094.1:380697-392617 GCA_024372805.1 Oostethus manadensis | reverse complement strand
ATTTTGTTGTGTAGTGTTTTGTTACAGTAAGGTTACTGTAATGTTGGGTGAGACACACAAGCACCAGACTGGATCGTTGGAGCTACAAGTTTAACTCGAGCCAATGTTGCTGCCGTAACCCATGCCTAGCTGACGGCGCAACTCTGAACACTCGAGGTCACTTCCTGTCCGCCTTCCACTCAGCTTCCCGAGGGTATTTATAGCAAGACACACGCGCACGAGTCTCATTTATCATGTCTTATTTTCTCTAATTATGCCTACTATATTGGGTAATACCAGTGTAAAGATGACTGTGGGGTGTTGTTCCATGTCTAGAGGGCTTTAATAATGTTAAAAACTGTATTTAGAAGGTTGTAAACAGGTTTTTTTTCCGCAAACGTGGATTTTTTTTTCTGTCCATCCACACACATGGATTTTGTCAATACAGGCCGATGACTTTGTGTTGAAGCAGCCAAAGCTTTATCAACATTTGCAAAGACACCTGCAAAGTAGAGAGAGGTCACACTCTATCCATTTCGCCAGAAAACCTTGCAGGCTAATGGCTCTTAAAAGCAAACAGAGCTGTGGATATGACATGTATTTTTGTGGAAATGCTAAAAGCCTCCAGGATAGCCTTCACAATGAAATCCCCCTTGTGTGTAGAAATAGCTACTCCTTATTGGGGGATGGCAGTATTAGTAAGTCTTCAATGTATTCTGCGTACATCATCTACTGCAATATGCTGTGTAAATGTAACCAGTGAAGATATTAAGCGAGGGATGTGAGCCTCGTCCCAAGCCATAAAAAATAGCGTCCATATTAATTGCGGCTGACCAATACAAAGTGCACACATGAGCATGTAGGCGATGATGCCGGTGCAGGGAGCGTGGTTCATACAGGCAGATGAGCGATGAAATATCGGAAGGAGGCTCTGCAGCTGCAAAGGGAAAGAGACATTTATAGCTCTATCTTGGAAATGGATTTCACTATTCATTACCCCGAGGAGCAATGACATGACTTTTAATGCTGAATCATTGCAGCATGACTTGTCCTATCCATCTTGCCTTTCAATACCAAGGCAATAAGACGCCGTCGGCACTGCCGGATCTTTGTCTCTCCACTTGAAGGCTGCGTGCTCTTTGTATGATGTCACCGGCCGATCCTGGTTTTACAAATCTGATAAAAACAGTTTGAAAGGGGCCAACATTAATCAGAAAGACAAAAGAAAAAATATCCTATCGGCTAGTCACTGGGTGTGAGGTCCACAGAAGTAAATAACTGCCGGGGTCTTTAAATTGACCCGGTCAAAATACACTGGCATTGACAGCTGTGGCTGTAGGCAACCTCCTGATTTATCTTTTTTCCCAATTCCACAACATGTCAGTAGCTGCATTTTAAATACAGTTAACCCTCGTTTATGGTGGTTAATTGGTTAATTGGTTAATTGATCACAATTCATCAGGGATATTAACGCTGGTGAAGCTGTTACAACATTGGTTCTGTTGCTGCTGTGTTGTGCAATACACTTGTGAATAAATGACCGTGTGGTCAAAAATTGCTGCATTTTCTTTTCCACATTCTCATGTAAACAAAGTTATTATTAAAGTTTAAAATAACCTTTTTTGTAAACAACAGTCTCGGATGGCCAGCAATACGTGGTTTTGGTAAATGAATAAATTAGAGCATCAATGGTAATAATGGATTCATGATGGTGGCAGTTTTACCTTGGTACTGTTTCTAGTTATTTAGCTGCTGCTGCTGCTCCGGAAACAAGAGCACTTTGTTTTCCTAGCCTTTAATCAAAGTTTGCTATATTGAAAAAAGATATGCTAAGCGAGAGGTATCCATAGTTTCAGTGCTCCCGCGGTATCAGTGTGCTGCTGTGGGCAAAAGTACCACCATCTGTTGGACTGAAGGCAGCAGATGGACCTGACAGGGAGGCAGACATGGTGGCCTGGGCAAAGTGGGAAAGCTGGGCCACAGAAGAAAACTGAAGGAAGTTTGGGGTGACATCAGACACATGGAGCTGTTTAAAGGACAGCTTCTGGGCTTTTGGTCCGGGCTCTTATCAAACACAACTGCAACCTGCTGAAAGGCAACACACACGCCGTATATCTGTGAAAGAGCATCCTCTCCTCTCTGCTTCACTCCAACAAACCTGTCAGATTGTGTTGACTGGTTTCCCGTTTGTGGCTGTAAACTTTGTATCCGGCTCATGCAGCTGGGGGGGGGGTGTTTTATCTCTCGGTGTATCATCAATTGGATTTGTCCTTCAGTCTTTACAGCCTTGTTTTGCAAACAACTCTGCAGATAAAGATACAGTCTCACGGCGCATTCATGCAGCTGTTTAGGCATTGTGTTAGTGCCACGGAGAAATTTATCACCTTGTTGTTATCAGTGGCCGTTGGGGCTGCTCCTTGCACAAAAGCGGCACTCTATTCTTCATATTTCGCATCAGATTCTTTAGTCATTCGTTTTCTGTGCTTATCCTCACCCTCATAGGGTCGGGGGCGTATGCTGGAGCCTATCCCCGCTGACTTTGGGCGAGTAGCAGGGTACACCCGGGACAGGTCGCCAGCCAATCACAGGGCACATATAGACAAACAAGCGTTTACCTATGGAGAGCAAAGTTGCAGTTAACCAAATATGCACGTTTCTGGAATTTTGGGCACACCTTACATTAGTTCTCTTCCAGAATTCCAGGAATTGAAAGGGACTCCTGACTGTGTAGCCAAATGCTAACCACTGTGCGGCTAAAACTGCGACCCTTGGCCCACAATAGGCCCGCCAAGCCTCTTAAACCTTTACCATCAAAGCTACATGACTTGCAGTGCTGTTGTGGCTTTCTTGGGTCGCCAAAATAGTCCCGTGCAATCTGTAGCTTGTACAAAAATGCGATCCAAATAATACAACACGTCACATAAAGTAACCAACCTACTGCACCATGTGGGCGTACCAACAAATGTCAACACATAATACCCATGCAAAAAGAAAAAACACACATATAGTCTTGCCGCAAGGCATGCTGGGTAGCTTGTGGTGCTCTTTCTCCCTACATTTTGCAGTGCTTGCCATGTTTTCGCTTGGTTGCAAAATATGTCGAGAAGGTTGTCAGAGAAGTAAACAGGGGAGGATTTATGTGATGCGTTGATTAAGTATTTTGTTCTGTTTGACATATTTTTAACCCAATGCGAGTCGAAACCTTTGCCCACCCGAGGGTTAGAGTCTTTAATCTTGAGGAATTACCGCCACAAATTCACCACAAGTGAAAGTATCTCGATGGCTGCAGAAAAAATGCATTCAAATCTCATTTCCTGAGTTGAAAGCATAATTTATCCAATTAAAACCCATAGCAGCTGGCAAATTATTCAGCAATTACACTGTAAATCACAGATGACTGTGCAGCATGACAGTGACAGTGACTGCACACACTGCTCCCGACCAGGGGGAAAAAAAAACTTGAACTCGCCCTGGCCTCCATGCGATAATACCCCCCAACCCGCACGTAACCTATTCCCAAATCTACACTCTACTCTGCTTGGCTGGCTTTTATTAACGCAGCCTTTTGGCATTATCCATCACTGCTCCCTGGCAAACTCCTGACACTTAATTAGATGGCACGTTGGTTATGGAAGTACATTAGCGCGTGCATGCACAGCTAAAGAAAACCTTTCAGAAAAAAGCCAGTAGTGGACAAAAGGGAGCAAACAACAGGAAATGTTCTTGGGTTTGCATCTTCTTGCCTGATTTAAACTGCTGATAGTTATAGAAATATCAGCCCCATGATGGTTTAATAACACATTTTCCCAAAATGTCAGTGCTTGAAATGCAATCGTCCATCCATTCACCTCGGAGGTAACGACGTATAAGAACACTCAGGAGAGCACAGACCTCTGCCAAAGCTTAAAATTTATAGTTTACCAGATCAATGACCATGACCTGGACGTGCAAATGAACAAAAGAGAAAAAAACTCTTGTCAAAGAAAACGCTCGCATTAAACATGCTAAATCCGGGGAATTTCTAAATATACATTGTTTTTCTGAATA
The DNA here is from genome assembly GCA_024372805.1 of Oostethus manadensis. Classification (NCBI taxonomy): domain Eukaryota; kingdom Metazoa; phylum Chordata; class Actinopteri; order Syngnathiformes; family Syngnathidae; genus Oostethus; species Oostethus manadensis. The sequence continues at coordinate 388,591 of QODF01000094.1, read as the reverse complement.
AAATAATGGCTCATATTTCCAAATTTGATATTCCTTTACATAAAATTCAATGTAGTTATCTTAGTTGCGTATTAAACCGTTTAAGAGATTTACAGTCCTATTTTTATTAAATATGAGTTAACTATGGACAAAGAGCCGATTAATCTTGATGAATTTTAATCACTTCACAGTTCTATTTTGTATTATTATATTTTATTATGTACTGCATACTGTGTATTCTTGTATTTTCGTTTTCTATTTTAAGACGTGCTCATGAATCCTAGATGAAAGTCCTGTTTGATGAGTAGAAGATCAATAAGCATATTGAGCTTCTACTAGGACTGGATAAACATATTGATCTTCTACTCATCAAACAGAATTTATTAGTCGCACTAACAAGTATTTTTACTAAGATTCATACTAATGTCCCACTGACTAGCACGAGGTTAGAGGCCACTTCTGAGCCTAGAGCCTAGGGGCCACAAAAACAAGGACATTTTTTTTGACGGGATAAAGCCACTTGTGTTTCCAGATATCCCTTCAAGCGTTGGCAGGCGGATCCCTCATCCCAACTTTGATCCAGCACGTCACTATAATCATAATCCAGCACTATGAGGGGCTGTGCTATTTATATTTTACAGGCGGGATGGTACCATTAATCATGTTCTCCAGGGGCACCACTGCGGGGATGTGCTTTTATGCTTACCTCTGTAGGTAGAAGCAGCCAATAACATACCGACCGTCTGGTGTTTTATTGGAGTGCATTCACATTACAGGAGTGCTATGTGCAATGCCATTACATTTATATCAAGACAGCATGGTAGAAGTAGGACAGATTGTGGATGGATGATGCCTCCAGCTCTCTATCACGCACGAGAAGAGGCTCCATCAGTGAAGACCACTGAAGACCTGCTCCACATCAACGGTTCTTAGAAACACCCCTGTCATATAGAGAATCTAATGTCTGTGCAGCAGGCCCTTAAAAGTTGCAGCACTGCCACAAAGAGGATCTTTGACAAGCGTCTTTGCAACAAGCCCTTAACCTGACCGGCATGCTTTTTGATTGTAGGAGGAAATAATGCACCTTGGAGATCCACCGGGAGGAGCTGGACCCAGGGAGAGGGGAGTCTGGGCTTTGCTACCCCCCAACCCCACGACCCGACCTCTGATAATCAGAGGATATCCGTCGCATTAAGTGTTTTACACATCTTTTTTCCAGAGAATGCTTGACTGTTCCAAGGATCCTGTCCTTCAGAGAACAATTGAAAAAAAAGACTTTCCAAGGGCACAATTTCAAAAGTACATTAGCATAAAAGCTGCTGAAGGTCCCTTTGCGTAGTGTGTGTGTTGATTTATGCGACAGTGCGCTTCTAACGTCTTCCATTAGGCTGTTTTCACTTCCGCCTGAATACAAACAGACGTGCGCTTTGGGTCTGTGCGCGTGGGACATTTGCAGCGTTTTATTCATCGATGGACGGAAGGGGTAACCAAAGAGTCTGTGCCCTTAACCGAGGTTTAAAGTGCAGGCAGACATCTTCAAGGCCACCCAATTGGCATGTCAAATCGAAACATGCGCTTGCATATTCATTCCCAATTCCCCTTTACCACACAGGTTGACACACCTGAGGAGGAAGGGAAGCGGAGGCTTCCTTGGCGCTTGCTCTCCTTTGCAGGCAATTTCCAAGAGTGTGCTGCCGTTGCTGGCTTCTCACGTCAGTACTTTTTTGTGTGGCTCCTAGGATGTATACTGGAGAACACTTATTACTTCCTTCTACTTTCATTTCAGCAAACGTCTACTTAATCCACCGTGATGAGCGACACAAAGGCACAGTGAGATGCAAATGTACTTCCACTCGCCGGGAATTAGTCAGGATGCATTGATCCCACTTCAGGATGTCGATGTCCGCATTAAACACACTCATACCGCCATGAACTAATGTGGCCATGTACGGTGTGCATCGGTGTGTGAGTATTGGGTGGACGGAGCCCCACAGCTGGCCTGGGAACTCCTTGGTGTCCTCCCAGGGCAGCTGAAAGTGGTAGCCAGGGACTGTCTGGGCCTCATGACTGAGAATGCTGCCTCCATCCCAAGGACCCAGATAACAAAAGGGAGGGATGGATGGGTTTATTAGACTGTGGCCACAAGAATACAGACATTTTCCAGGGATGAGATCAGTTTAAGTACCTCAAGGGAAGGATCGAACACGAGATCGACAGGCGGATTGCTGCGGCGTCTACTGTGATGCACGCCCTGAATCGGTCCGTTGTGGTGAAGAACGAAAGGCAAAGCTCTCAATTTACGTTCCTACCCTCACCTATGGTTATGAGCTTTAAGTAGTGACCGAAAAAACTAAATCGCAGGTACAAGCACCTCCCTGCGGAGGTGTTTGACCGGTAGGAGACCTCCGGGAAGACCCAGGGAACGTTGGAGAGATGATACACTCACCTAGCCTGGGGAGGAGTTGGATGAAGCAGCACAAGGAGAGGGAAGTCTGAGCTTCTCTGCTTAGGATGCTTCCCAATTGACCCGATCCAGGATAAGCGGAAAAAACGGATGGATATTTTTCTAAGCCAGGGTGAAGCTTGGGTTTCAGCGTACGTGTGTGGACGACAAAATGGCAGAAAAGCCATGCAAAGAAGGTGGGCTGATGAAAAAGTGCGTGTTACACAGTCCCTCCAGAAAATGTGGTCAGAGAACATTTCTGACCTGTGTGAGAAAGCCAACTATCAGTCCCTCTTGATGGGAACACACACATTCCTGACAGTGTTGGGAAACCATTCCGAATTGATGGAGTTGCTCACAGCGATTCCCAATGCATGGCCGGATCACCGCTCAGGAGATATTCCGCCAGGTGGGTGATACCATCGTGGACGTCGGTTATGTTGTCCATCAATGACAGGGAGGAGAAATGGACTGATGCCAGCGCTCTGCACTACATTATCCATCAGCAGGCCCTCAGCAGCACATGCCTGAGGTTTGATGTGTGATGTCTGTACTTGTGAAATGCATCAACCATATCAGATCCGCTGGCGGTTCCACCTGGGGAACCGTCTTGAAGAGGTATTTCGAGTTGGGAGCAGAAGCGAAAGCCTTCATGGAGAAGGATGGGTTGGCCTTTCCTCTGTTAAGTCATCCCGAATGCCTCACGGACTTCGATTCTTGCTGACATCACACAGGAGCCGAATGTGCTGAACAAGAAGTTACAAGGCCAGGGGCATCTTGTCAGTTTTTGCCTTCGACAACATCACAGCCTTCGCCCACTTGCTCTCAGACGAGCCTGCCATTTCTCAATATGCAAGGCGTTCGCGGATGAGGGACCACCGTTCAGCTCTGAAGTCAAAGCCATGTCCCGGGGGGGGCGAGGAAAAGACAGCCTCAAACAACTGTTGAGAGAATTTCCCCCCACTTTCAAGGATGTTCAAGTGTGTGTGTGAAAAGCTCTTCTCCACCATGAGGTTTAATTCATCCAAACTTACCAATGAGCATCTTGAAGTCGTACTGAGGGTCTCGCCTGCTCCCTCGCTTGAGCCAGAGGTGGACAGTAGCAAGGAGAAGGCAAGAGAAGCTTATGTTTTGAAGAAGCATTCGTGTTCTGAATAGGGCTGTAAATTAATTAAAATATTTGATCGTAATCGCATTTTGTCCATAGTTAACTAATAATTAATGGCATTTAATTGCAAGTAAAGTAAGTTTGACTAAGTAGGGATGTAAATCTACTGTATTTACTGTAAAAAAAAATGGATATGCAACTACAATAACTACATCATTTTTTGTAAAGGGATATTAATTTTGGAAATATGGGTTCATATTTGATTCAAAAATAATATATAGTTAGAATAATATAACGTTTTGAGTGTTTATTGCAAGCGGCGATTTGTTCCACTCTTTGATGGACCTTGAAGGCACCATCTACGTTCTCTCGCACAGATGAAATTATCATACAGTATCTGTACCCGTTTTCTTCCACCTCATATTTGCTCCCATATGCTGATACTACGTGGGAACGCATAAAGCTAAGATCTGATGACCTTACTGAGTGCTAATGTGCATATTTGTGGTACACCCAGGATGGTGGTCAATATTCATTTGGTGCTTTCAATTTGATATTGTTCCTGTCATAGCATAAATAACACAGTCCCTACTAAATAAGATAAATTAGATGGCTATAATGTACGTATTATTGCTATAATGCTAGTAGCAATGGCATAGCTTTAGCTAGCCCACTCATTTTACGTTCCTTTAAAATAGCCTTAAATACTCCTAAGTTGAGATAAATTTGAGTCATTTTGCTGATGATTCCATGCAAAGGGTGCAGCGTCCTGTCTACCTAATTCTGGTCTTACTCTAGGAACAACATAGGCGCATACTGTTGTCGGTATTTCTGCATGTATGTGCAGAGGTAAGATGGTAGGAGCCCAAGAACACATTCATGAGTGCAAGTCAACCTGCAGAAAACCCCTCGGGGATGGAGACACAGCGGAAGCATACAATGCACAAAGGTGAACACTATTTCCACAGCCAGTCATGAAGCCTACGGCGGAGTGGTAAACAGTGTCAAGCTTTTAAAAGGTTCTCTGACGCACTCATGAAAAGAAGGTCAGCATAATCCAGCAAAGGTAAGAAAGTCGCAGAAATGTAACGCTTCCATGCATAAGCAGAGAACCCAACCTGAAATTTGCTGGTTCGATCCTCTGTCCTCCTGTGACCATGTCGAAGTATCCTTGGGCAAGATAGCGAACCTGCTGATATTGCGTCATCCGTAGGGTCATGTGGTGTCAGTGTAAAAATACCTCGAAGGTAGAAAAGCACTACACTGGTGAAGCACCTTTTTAAAACTTTTAAACCCTTACGAAGACATTCAATCTCTTAACACGACTTTCATGGCAGTTATCAAAACTGGAGAGTGTGTTGTCATAGCAACCCTGTCTCTGGCATAGCCTTTAGTGACTGCAACACACACACACGCACTTGGAAAAGGAGCGTGTGGAACATCTGCACACACACTGACCTGCTTACTACTACTGCCTCCCCATCCTGCTCCACGCAGGGGAGGACTTCCTGAAAGGTTGGCGCCAAATGTCATGTAAAGGCGGCAGCTTCCTTGACGTCTCACTTGGCATTTAAAGCGCAATGTGAGGATCGGCGCATGTAACTCAGTCTGCCACTCGTCTGACTCGTCACCCCCACTACGTAAAGCAAGAGGACCCTTTTTTAATAACACGGCCGTCCATCCATCCATTTTTGATGCGGCCTATCCTCACTGGGGTCATGGGAAAATGCTGGAGCCTATCCCAGCCAGTGGTGGCTGTTGGTCATTCAAGGCTACATCACAAATATAGACATGAGCACTTGCATCGTAGTTATAATTGGTAGTATATGTGAGTTCTTATCACACATGCGCATACTGTATATGTCACATTTGGCTTGATGTAATAAAAGTGCACAGTATCAAGCTGGAGGGCGGGTGAAATAACGATGCAGATGCAGGAAGCCAAAGGAGAAGGTTTGGAGGCCATTGGTGATGTTCCGTGGTGGAACCACATGTCTGCCTGTCCTGGATTATCTTTAGCCATCCAAATAGGGTTCTTCAACAGCAGTTGTTTCAACATATTCAAAACTAAACGGTTATCAAATTATCATCCAAACTTGTGCGTAGTCTTATTTCTATTGTCCGTTTTCTGTATGACCTCGTGAGCCCATGCATTTCCTCCAAGACTCGCTAACGTTCATAAAAGTTAACACAGAGAATTTCCCAATAGAACATGTACGTGATGCATTCAAACGCAATTCATTACTTCATCGCGTTCCATTTATGTACGTAACATGAAGTGTTATGTATAAACGTAAACACGGCAGTGAGATAACAAATTCACCTTTAAGACTTTACATGCAAATGCTTCACACATCCAACTGTCTGCTTGCACAAATAATTCATACTTAGGACTTACTAACAAATCAATATTTACTAAATACGCTTTTCCCCGCTAGTACCGTAGTGTTGACATTTTCTGAGGGCTGGATGGAAGCATGCAAAGAATCTTGGGATATGCTGGGCCACGAAGGATTGTACGGATGGAAACTTCCATTCAGCGGAGGAGAAAGACACATTTTTCGGCCGCCTTCTCGGACTTTCTAATTTGGACAGCCTTCGCACGGCGCCATGACGTCGTGCAGCCCACAAATGCGCACTAGTAAGCTGCAGACCCCGGGTTTAGACACTGCCGCTGAGCGTCTGACGGGCGGGAAAAAGCCCTGCATTTATCCAATGAGCGTCCAGTTTGGCACAGGGGAACAACCCACTCTACGCTGCCCCACAGGACTCCATCGCCGCCTAAACACGGGCTCACTCACACGTGCATCACACACACACTCCCCTTCTCCTGATGCACGCTTTCTACCGCTCGTCTTTGTCTGATTGGCCTGATTAGCCACGCCTGTGATGCACCCTCCGGGTGTTTCACCTCTCTGGGAAAAAAAAGACATTTCCGGCCATGAACAGGGGTGTAATATTCAGAGAAGTAAAGTATTCTTCCGAAAACAGCTTGAAAAACCATCAAACATGTATTTTCAGCGTGCTCTAATCCTATTAGCGGAAAGTATTCAGGGGATTTTGCAGGTATGTGGCCTTTCTAATAAGGTTCTTTACTCCTCTACTTCAGAGATTAGAGTCTTTTAAATATGGCCGTCTGGTTAGCAGTTAGTATATAAAGATTTAGGCTGCATTTGTTGTATTGCAACACGTGTTTACTCGGCTGCAGTACATGACGATGATGATGATTATGATAGTAATAATGTCCCATGGACGGGACTGTAAGTTGCTCCTCTCCGTCATGAAGATGTATATGGACATAATAAAATCTTCCCAAGGTAATAAATGTTCCCAACGTGCTCCAGTGCACGACACAGCTGTATTTTAACACCAAAACGACCTTTTTCTGTTCATGATCAATTCAAATAGGCTGAAAAATCACACGTGTGTATTTAGTTAGTGGCTGACACAGCTGCAGCAATTACCCAGCTAAACACAATTAGTGTCCTAATGAAACAACACTTACGCCTGAAATACGACATTTTTCAAACCACACCGGTATCATATCATTATTTGTAAAAAACTGTGCCGTTAAATGTACCGTTAATCCATTTGATCGGTATCGGCCGATGTCACTCATGGAATCGGCAGCATAAAACCCTGCTCAGAGCCTCCCTGAAAAGTATATTGGTAAATTGCTGCTATTATATGCTAAAATTACAAATAATTATCCAACTACATTGGAGCCCGTTTATGCTGACGGCCCTCAGAGCGGCTGACCGACGTCACCATAACCAAAACTAGCCTTTGCTTGCCCATTTGGGTGTGGCTTTTGCTGGAAACATAAGGAGAATGGGTGATAAGTAGTGGCGTCAATCGATTAAAATAATTAATTGCATTCGTAGTTAATTCATTATTCATCACATTTAATCGCAGTGAAATTTGTATTTCTAATAAGGTGGGGATGTAAATCTCTTTGTTCTAAACGATTTGACATGCAACTACAATAACTACGTCACATTTTATGTAAAGGGCTGTCAATTTTGGACATACAAGCCATCATTTTTCTTTCCAAAAATAAGTATAGTTAGAATTCCCCCAGTTTTTCTTCAATGTGTAATGTTAGAGGCAATTTGTCCTCTAACATTTGTTTGACGGTCCTTGAACGCACCTTCTACGCTCTCCCACGCTGCACCAATCTACTACAATACTATATTTTTACCTTTTTTCTTTCACATCATACTGGCTCCCAAATGCTATGTGATGCTATGTGGGATGAATAAAGGTAAGATGTGATGACCTTATTAAGCGATAATGTGCATATTTGTGGTACAAAATCTTCCTGAAAAACAAACTCCAGTCTTGTACCGTGCTTTTAATTTGAT
>QODF01000094.1:355302-379202 GCA_024372805.1 Oostethus manadensis | reverse complement strand
GGAAGGCATGTCAGTGGGATTGAGAGATTGATGTATAGCAAAATCAAAAAATAAATAAGATAAATTGCATTGCTATAATGTACTTTGTACGTACAATTGCTATGATGCCAGTGTCAATGGCATAGCATTAGCCACCGCGCTACTGGCCCCAAAACAGATGTCATCGGCTATGCCGGTTGCTTGCAGGTCCTAGCTGGGACACATCATGCCAAGGTACCACTGGTACCGCTGTATAAATGACAAAACAATACCTGCAGTGTGCCAGTAACGTCTCTCTTATCTCGCAATGTTTAAGAATCCTTTAAAGATTCCTGGATCTGGATGTTGATCCGGATCACCTCCACAATTTTATCACTTCCAAGTTCCGACAGTTACTGAAAATGACATCCAAATCCATTCAATTTATTTTGAGCAGAAACATATAAACGCCACACGGTGGCTGACTGGGTGGCACGTTGGCCTCACAGTCAGGAGGTTCTGGCTTCGAATCTCCGTTGGGCATCTCTGTGTGGAGTTTGTTCTCCCCGTGCGTGTGTGGGTTTTCTCCGGGTACTCCCGTTTCCTCCCACATTCCAAAAACATGCATGTTAGCTTCATTGGCGACTCTAAAATGTCCGTGAATGTGAGTGTGAATGTTTGTTTGTCTATATGTGCGATTGACGGGCGACCAGGTCAGGGTGTACCCCGCCTCCTGCCCAAAGTCAGCTGGGATAGGCTCCAGCATACCCGCGACCCTAATGAGGATAAGTGGCACAGAAATGGATGGATAGCTAGCTCCCTATATGCTATAGGCGGGGGTCATCTCTTATGCCCATGCAGTGATCCCGTAGTAATTAATAAATGATCAATAAAATATAAATAAATGTTTACAAAAAAACAAAACAAAACTGGGGAATCATTGGATCAATACCTGGCTTTGTCTCACCCATCGGTCACTCGGCATCTCTGGAGGTCTATGGGGCAGGGAGCTGGCCCAGAATGATGCTCAGCTTCTGAATGATGATTGGGTCTGTCTTGAGGCGGAATCCTATGTTTAAAGATTGACAGTGAAATGATCAAATGAGCGATCTTGAAGTATTAATCTCCACCTCAGTATTTACCAAGTTTTTTATTCGGTTGTTTTGAACTGATCCAGAGACTTTGTCTTTGCTAACAAGCGTTTGGCGACTTCCTTCTGTGACTGCAGTTTCTTTCCCCAACAGATGCCTAGAAAAGATGCCTAGATGGTACGACAGGGTCAGAGATCATGGAAAAGGAACGCAGAGTAGAATTTCCATATAAAAAAATAAACACATTTATGATGAAGGCCGGAAAAATGTGAACCTCCCATCCTTGATTGATCAGCAGCCGCCACTGGTTTCGGTCAATCACAAAAAAGCTTTGTGTAGGTTTGTTTTGTCTCATACAGCAAAAGAACGTTACAAAAATTTTTATTAATAAGGCTTTTATGGGGGTGATGTTAGAAGATTTTTTCTATGTTTATTCTAGAGTACAGTAGCCATAATAGATGATGTAAAAACAGAAACAACAAAATCCTAAACCCCCTCCAAGTCATTGATTGAGAGTGAGAAATCACTGTAAGCGTTTGAAAAAAAAGCAATTTCCCCCCCGCTGTGCATGTGCTGCAAACACTTGCAATGAACTCTTAAGTTGTTTTGCGATTTAATCTCTTTTCCATTTATATGCTAAGTCCGCCTGAAAACGCTTTTCGCGCCGACAACATCTTGGAAGATCCTAATCTTTGTGACACATAATGGAGGTCCAGCGTGGTCCTATCGGGCCCGTCTGTGTGGGCGTTGAATGTCATGTGACCACTGGGGACAGAGGAGGAGGAGGCTTGATGGACATTTGGAAGGTTTCCAGGCAGCGGCCGCCATGGTGGAGTATTACGAACCGAGGAAGAAAGTGGGAGCCTGGAGACAAAACAGGCAGCCAAGTGTCTGAGGACAAACTATTTGTACTGTTGGTCCATCACTTTGAGAGCTAACTGGACCCAAGATGGAAACTTGACAGATGGTAGCAGATCCTTAACCTGATTGAGTGTCTATCTTTCCCCCTAACTTTCCTTTTTCTGCAACTCCTTAGTCCGACAGACTTTTGACAATATCGCAGGGATGTCCGATAATATCGACCCACCAGTATAATTGGCCTGATATTGGCATAAACTTATAATATCAATCAATATCCGTATTGTTTTTTTCCCCATAATGAAAACCGATACAGCCCTTCAAGCGCCAAAGTCGCAACTTTGTTGAATTTTCTGCCAATGCGATGCCTCATGTAGTTCATACTTTACACCAGGAGATGGCGGACATCAGTAACGTCAATCTGAGCAACATTTGTGGACGTGTTCCTATGCAAAGTTTAGGAGTTTAAAGACTTTTAACCATCAGGTCCGTCAAAAGGTCGGTAGCACATAAACATAAATACGTACATGTCGCTTCGAGCACTGAGCCGTATGTCACCGCCATCCTATCGGATGTGGCAAGTGTCAGAGCTGGGATGTACGACTCGTTTTCCAGCCCAAAACAGCTAATAACCTTTCCCATGTAAGACTTAATTACCTTTGATAGTATTTGGGCCCATAGACCGCAGGGTTTGGCCAATTATAACGTCGTTTCGAGAGCATAGTTTGCCGATGTTGTAAAAAAAAACCAAAAAAAACACTGTATTCATTCATTATATGTTTATGGGGTAGCAGGAAAGTAAAAAAACACGGATGTAGCGGCAGGCAGAGGCGGTAGTACCTACGGTAGAAACCTCGGCAGAAAATGCACAATGTTTATAGTCAAGATAGCTAATTGCTATTTCTGTATCCGTTAGCTCCACGGCAGATATGGCAGATGGTAATCACACGCCAGGAAAAATCCCAGCAGTGGTATCTGTTGGTATCGGAGTCGGAAATTGAGAGTTGGAAAATATTGGCATATCGGTTAAAACACTAATATCATAAATCCTTACTTGTCGACTCGTACTGTTACATTTTTATTCAAATAAAAAGATGGTTGAGCATATTTTGAAGAAACATGACATGGAAGTTACCGCACATGTTTACAGTTGGACATTTCAATATGTCCCAAAAGAAGGTATTTTTTCATTCTAACACTTTTAGATTAAAATAAAAAGGGTAAAAATGTGTAATAGTACAATGTATAGTTTGTAGGTTGCTCATTCAGTAATAGAAATGAATACATTAAGACTGTTGACGGTAACGTTGTTATGAATAAGTACAGGATGTATGACAAATATTTCTTGCTCAGTTCCGGACTCCTATAGAGCAGCTACACACGATGACCTGCACAGAAAGCTTTCTAGATCTGGTGGCTTTTCCAGCAGTGCTTCCTGGCTTCCATGTGTAATTTACTCCACCCCCTGCCCTCCTCCAGGTACGCCTCCCACCGAAACCACTTCGCTCTTTGTAAAATGTCAGCTTTCAGCAGCTACTAGCAGCTCCAGACACGGGTGAGCTTGTAATTTGCATGCATGCTGCTAACACTCCCGCCGCTCGCTGTATGCACACTCTATCATGCTACACACACGACCGCGTTTGTCCCATTACTTAATTGTTAAATATTTGAGCTGTCACAAAAGCAAAACATTTGTGCCAAAGTGAGAGTTATGCTTCAAATGCGTCTTTCACACAAAAAGCTGTTTTTTTTTTTAGTCGGGAACTGAAATTTTCCTGAAACGTACTGTTCCACTGCCTATTACTAAAAAATGGCAAAAGATAAAAACAAACTTTTATTCCCAGTTTAATTTAGGAGTCTGATTTTTCTTTTGGTATGCTTCATGTTTATACAGCCATAGAACACAATGTTCTGTGTGCCTTGAAAGATCAGTCAAAATGGTCTAAAATTGCTGCTACTGAAGGGGTTGTGTTTTTTGAAAAATGGCTGGGATTACATAACAAACACTGAAAAATTGTTACTCACAGTTTGCTCTTCTGACTCTTCAACACGACCAGGTAATGTTGGAAAGGCGCCAGTTTGGCGGATAGTTCAGCTCCGTATTGCTAAACAAAATTAGCTTTCCCTCACACCCGAACAAACATTTCCCGGGAACTATTGCTCAACGTTGCCCATATAAGGAAGTTTGGATTTTGTGATGAAATTCTGACATTTCTGACTTTCTACTTTTTTCTTCCTGACTTTCCTATTAAAATGAGACTGTTTGTAAAAATTACAACATTTTTCCTTTAAATTGCTACCATTTTCTTGTAAAATGGTGACTTTTTACTTGCGTGTGCTTCTTGGCTAGTAAAATTGCCCCTTTTGTACTGCAAAATTACTTCATTGACTGCGCAATTACGATTTTTCACTTGTAAAATTATTCTTTTTGTGATGGTATACCGCAACTTTGTCGGGATAACAGTGAAAATTGTATTTGTTAGTAACACTAATTCAGAGCTTTTCTTTACCAGTATAAATACCTTCCCCCACTATCATTCAAAACAGAGTTATTATCTTTGTAAAGAGAGATATTTGGTGACAGCGTTTCCCCCATACATTCATTTATTTGGGGCGGCCCGTCATGAATAAATTTGGCGCTACATGTTAGGTGGCGGTATGCACTGTAAGTCCACTCCAAATCCCCGCGTGGTAAGCGGTAAGAGCGACGGCTTCTTGCGTCTTATTGTGTGAATACGCATCCTAATACTCCACAGCATTTTTCCCATTGAGAATGCATGGGCCATTTTTCCACAATTCCTTCATTTTTCAACCGATTCAATCCATTCCACCATGACATAACTCCAAACATGTAGGACTATCCCGACATTAGGGCGCATTTTGCATTTCCCGACATTCCCATTTTTCCACATTGCAGAATGCCTTTGATCTAATTTGTGTTCTAACTACTCCCACATTTGTCAACAGATTTCAATCGTTCCAACATCATCCGTTCTATCTATCCAGTTTCTATGCCGCTTATCCTCATTAGGGTTGTGGGTATGCTGGAGCCTATCCCAGCTGACTATGGGTGAGAGGTCGGTACACCCTGGACTGGTCGCCAGTCAACAACCATTCACACTCACATTCATACTTAGAGTCGCTAATTAACCTAACATGAATGTGGGAGGAAACCGGAGTACCCGGAGAAAACCCAACACACGGATTCCCAACAGAGATTCCAACCCAGGTCTTGTCAATCTCCTGACCGTATCTCCTGGCCAACATGCTAACCACTCTACCACCAGCCTATAAATAAATTAATTCATGACATTTGGGTTACTATCCATCTCACAGAAATTCCCACTTTTGCCAACATTCCCATTTTTTCCGGAATGCTGAATGCCTTTGATTTATAGACTTCTTACTCCAGTTTTCTCAAACTGGTGAACACATTCAGGTTGCTTGTTTTTCATCACTAAAATTGTTTTCATAGAGAGCCACGATTAGCTCGAATGCTATCCACTACGCAGGCCACTACCACAGATAAACGGCAGTCCTGTGGGAAACGGGAAACATTGCAGTCATACGGGCCTCGCCGTATCTCGGCAAGCCAGAACGATGCCGCCTTCTTTATGCACTGCACACCCCGGAAGCGGAGCTTAGCAAGGAGGAAGCACCGTGAAAATGTAATCTCTTTGGTTTATTAAGACACAAAAGTGGGCGAGGTCCAGGGAGTAAAAACCCCGTACAAGCTCCTATGATATTTATGAGCCCTTAAATGGACCAAGTGAGTTTTTCCATTGGGCAAAAGCACATGTAAGACACACGTCCTTTCCTACATTCCTACTTCATAGTGCTTGCTTGATAATCGTGTACATTCAGTCCACTGAACTTTGCTCCGTGTGGCGACAATGGCTTTCATTTTCACTGATGAGCAGCTTCAATTCAATTCAACAGCCGTAATAAAAGCTATCTCAGCGCTCGGCAACCCCGTATGCAGATGGAGCGGTCGTCAACAATCATGCGGGCACGTCAGCGGCTTGGTTTACGCCGAGCCCCGTCGCCAATATACGTTGTTTATACTGCTAATAAAGACATCAGCGTGCTCTCGTTGAATCGCCAGGCAAAAGCACGTCGCATGTGCTGCACACCCCACAGTGGAAATAAATCCGATTCTATTAGCATCTCCGTGAAGGGAAACAAAGCAAATGAGGGTGCAAATGGAATATTTAGTATTTAATAGTCTGTATGTAGTATATTATTGGAAGGGTTTGCTTTCAAGGCTGCAGGTTCCACCTCAGCGTGGTCCCGCCAGCACAAAAAATTGCAAATGCTCTATTAGTCAGGCGTGTCCAGTAGTCAAAACAAAACATTAAACACATAAAGCCCTTGTGTTCTTTATTTACTATCATTATTGTGGCGGAAATAAGCTGATAGGCCCGAATAGCAACGAGATCTCTCTTCAGTTACGCATACAAGCTCTAGTTTTTGCACAGTTCTGCCATTTTTTCAAATGTTTCTTGAGCAAGCAGCAATCTAGTGATGTGCGCATCGATACTGAAATATTGATACTTCCGATACCAGCTCTTCATGCTCTAAAATTGGTAGTCAAATCAAAATATCTATACTACTTCAGTCCTTTAAGTTCACTTTTGTCTATTAAAATGATGATTACAGTGACCAGACCATGAATGGGGGGGGGCGTGTCATTTAGAAGTCCATCGAGGGAGCCACTGTTGTGCTGGCGTGTGTGCTTATGTGCCATTATTTCTTAACTAATCAATAAAATATGTGTTGAGCAAGCACCTCATGGCTTTAATAGAGTTTGTGCAAATGTTACAGCATGTAGGGTATTCATTCCCTTTAATATCTATCTGCACATGAAATGCCTTTCAAATATGTCATCCATCCATCCATTTTCTTCCGCTCCGTGGTCGGGTTGCGGGGGCAGCAGCCTAAGCAGGGAAGCCCAAACTTCCCTCTCCTCGGCCACTTCGTCCAGGATGCCGAGGCGTTCCCAGGCCAGCTGAAAGACATTGTCTCTCCAGCGTGTCCTGGTTCTTTCCCGAGGCCTCCTACCGGTTGGATGTGCCCTGAACACCTCCCTAGGAAGGCGTTCGGGAGGCATCCTCACCAGATGCCCGAGCCACCTCATCTGACTCCTCTCAAAGCGAAGGAGCAGCGGTTCTACTCCGAGTCTCTCCCGGATGACAGAGCTTCTCACCCTATCTCTAAGGGAGAGCCCAGACACCCTGCGGAGAAAACTCATTTCAGCCGCTTGTACCCGCGATCTTGTCCTTTCGGTCACTACCCAAAGCTCATGACCATAGGTAAGGGTAGGAAGTAGATCACTTGGTAAATTGGGAGCTTTGCCTTTCGGCTCAGCTCTCTCTTCACCACGACAGACCGGTGCAGAGTCCGCATCACTGCAGACCCTGCACCAATCCGCCCGTCCATCTCGTGTTCCACCCTTCCCTCACTCGTGAACAAGACCCCGAGGTACTTAAACTCCTCCACTTGAGGCAGGACCTCATCCCCGACCCGTAGATGGCACTCCACCCTTTTACGGGTGAGAACCATGGACTCGGACTTGGAGGTGTTGATTCTCATTCTAGCCGCTTCACACTCAGCTGCGAACTGATCCAGTGAGAGTTGCTGGGTGAAGCCAGCAGGACCACGTCATCTGCAAAATGCAGAGACCAAATCTGGTGGCCACCAAACCAAAACCCCTCAACGCCTGTCCATGAAAGTAATGAACAGAATCGGTGACAAAGGGCAGCCCTGGCGGAGTCCAACCCTCAATGGAAACGGGTCCGACTTCTTGCCGGCAATGCGAACTAAACTCTGAAACCGGGCATACAGGGAACGAACCGTCTGGATTAGGTGGTCCGATACCCCATATTCCCGGAGCACTCCCCACAATATTCCCCGAGGAACACGGTTAGAGAAGTGAATGAAGTATCAAATTCAAGTTAGCCATGTTTTATCAGATAGAATTAATCATTCAACCTGTTAATTTATTTTGAATTCAACCTGAAGTGTTGGTTGCACTTTATTCAAATAAAACGTGAATGCATTTGCCGTGAATTGTTGTTTACCTTTTTGTTTATATCCATACTTCATGTATACCTGATTCTTACAAAAAGAAAGGGAATTTAAGAAACTTCATCTGCACCGTCCGGTAATCAGGGATTCATTTCGCAGTCCGACTGCTGGCTAAATAGTTACCGAATGGATTTAAAGTTACTGAATCATTTTGGATCGCATCGCTCTAAATGAACCAATATCGTCCTTGAATCAAATCGTCAACCACAAATCGTGATACGAATCAAATTGTTGTTAAGACAAAATCGCTACACCCCTAATACATTGTATATATATTTTATTGTCCTGTTTTATCACACTTCCTCAATATACTTCAGTGTTTAAAATAAACTTGTTACCTAATGTAATCATTACATTTCAAAATGAATTTCTAAAATTGTACAAATTATTTCCAAATATTGTTAAATTATTAACAATTATTAAATTATTAACAAATAGATGAATTAAATGTCTATGACATGAAATACACTACTTTTTAAAATTCTTGCACAAAGCATCGGTATCGGATCGGTATCGCCGATACCAGCCTGAATTTTACTCAGTATGGGATCAGAAACCAAAACAGTGATATCATTACAGCATATCATGCTCTGTCTTGGATGAAGAAGCCTATAAAACGGCTCTATATGGTAAATGGTCAATTGAATATTTCATGAAATAAAATCTAAAAATTCTAAAAGTTAAAAAAAAACCAAAAAACTCAGAACCTCTCATTTTTGGTAGATTTGCATGAATTTCCCAAAATAAAAAAAAGTGGAGACCGTAACAAGCAGCATACCATGCACTAGCATGGAAAAAGAAGCCTGATTTTTGCCAAACCGATCAAATTAAAGCTGAAAGTGTGCACTTAGATCACAGAGCCGATTTTTTTGCATATTTGTGCAAAAGTTTCTTCAGTCAGGTGTGGCGGCAAGCAGAATAAGAACTGAAACAACAACGATGCTCTTTCTTGAATTCATCGCATATTAGCATCCGTAATATTTTCTTTTGTATTCCCCGGTGGTAACAACCCCCCAAATTTAAATCTAGCTGAGTCAGCAGGACATCAAGTGAGGTTGGGATCAGAGCAGTTTAATTATTCGCGTTGCAAAAATGTCCACATGCGTCAAGTCTGCTTCAACGGTCCCGCTGCGATCGATTCATCGACCAGGATGAATGGAGAGTATTCAAATGAGATAACACCCTGAGGCAAAGACCGGTACCGCCTAAAGACCCGGTAAAACCACGTGGTGTACGAAGTCCGGTGCGGTGAGAAATTTGCACCGATGAATAATCTGGAGGAGACCAAGCAGCCACTGACGTATTCCACTGTCTACCTGCACCACAAAGACAAACAGCACTCTTTTCATTCTTCAGAGAAGGCAGATGCTTTGAAAGTGGAGGGAGTGAGGGAGTCGAGGTGAGGGAAGGTCTCCGACACCACCCATCTCTCACACGTAAAAGCCCTCCTTTCATCGCGGACTGAAAGATGCGGTCATTTAGCCTCTAACATGGGGGTGCCCGTTACGTGGACCGAGGAGCTACCGGTCAATCGGGAAGGTCGTATAAACATCACTTTGTAGTTGGCGAATGACAGCTACGGTTAGAAGACGAAGGTGAATTGGCTGTCCTTCGCATCCTGAACTCCACTTTAGAAATGGGTGTTTTCTACACTTCAGAATCTTAAGCTTTGATTTCACGGTTAACTGGGAAATGTGCCTTTTGTGGAGACCTTTTGAATATGTTGCCTTGACTTCGGCTGCGTTGTCATCCATCCATCCATTTTCTATGCCGCTTTTCCTCATTAGGGCCGCGGGTATGCTGGAGCCTATCCCAGCTGGTTTTGGGCGGGGGGCGGGGTGCACCCTGTACTGGTCGCCAGTCAATCGCAGGGCACAAAGACACCGGAGTACCCAGGGACAACCCACGTTCGCACGGGGAGACCATGCAACCTCCAAAAAGAGATGCCCAACGGAGACTCGGATCGGCTGTTTTGTCCTTTGCATAATCATTTTCAATTCTTGGATATCAGTAATAAATGAACAGTGTGCGTAATGAACCCTACGTAGCTATTTCGACTGAAATATTACCGGTACTCAGGTAACCTGCGGCACCTCGGCCCTGGAAGATCTGGGTTTGAATCTCCGTTGGGCTGTGTGGAGACTGCATGTTCTCTGCGTGGGTGGGTTCTCTAAGCGTACTCCGGTTGCCCCCCACGTTGCAAAAGCATGCATCAATCGGCAACTCTAAATGTGCGTGTGAATAGTTGTATGTCTGCCCTGCGATTGACTGGCGACCAGTCCAGGGTGTACCCCGCCTCTTGCCGTTCAGTCAGCTGGGATAGGCTCCAGCATACCCGCGACCCTAATGAGGATAGAAAATTGATCAATGTTGACTTGCATGCTGACATGTACATAAACGTACATAAATCATATTTATAAACATAGAAATATAATTATGCCCTGTTTGTATAGTATTGGGTAGATCATTGAGACTTAGTCATTTTAAAAATAGCTTGCAGGCTGAAAAAGTGTGAGCACGCCTGCTCTAGCGATGAACAAACATGACAGCCACTTTTGGCTTCAGGCGCGTCCATGCGTATTACACAAACAAGAGGAATACTAACAAAGGCGATTCCCCCCAGACGACTGTTCTCACTCCACAGCGATCAAACTGTCAAGACCATTTGAGGTGAAAACTTACATTTTGCACTGTTGGATCTTGAGGAGGTTCTTAGCAGGGATTCAAAAAAAATTGAGTAAGAAATTAAAAGTAAAAAGTAAAACAGGCTGTTCATCAGCCGATCAAAAGTTTAGAGCTAAAAAAAATAAACTCTGCTAAAATAGAAACAAAATCAGTAACAAATAGCTGCACCATTCTTGTTAATCACCTGAAAAAGGGTTTTGGGCATGCTTGATGTCAGTGTTTCTGCACTAGTGGGAATGTTGCTCCAAGTCATGAAGATGGCGTCACAGAGGGCATCTACTGTCTGGAACGGATGTCTGTTTTTGTAAAATTCCCTTGCCAACCATCCTCAAATGTTGTCAGTTGGGTTTAGATCAGGGGAACACGCAGGATGGTCCAAAAGAGTGAGCTTCTTCCTCTGGAAGAAGTCCTTTGTCAGGCCGGTATTGTGACAAAGTTGGAAAAATCCAGTTATCACACAGACGAGGACCTTCAGTCACGAGGGATTCCCCCTGCAAAATCTCCACATAGCCAGCTGCCGTTTGACGCCCCTGCACAACCCGAAGCTCCATTGTTCCACTTGCTGTTCTTTACAATGAAGTAATCAGCTCCATTAATGCTGGTGTATACATTCATTTACTTCAGACTTTAATTTTTACTGCTGACTAATTTATTGTACTCCACATGCAATTTGACTCTTAAATATTTCTTCTATGCTTCACTGTTTGCCATTTTGTTGCATTTTCCCAGTTTCACGTTTGAGTTCAGTCGGTACAGTACAGATGAATGAATAGGCAACATTCATTCATTCATTTTCTATACCGCTTATCCTCATTAGGGTCACGGGGGTGCTGGAGCCTATCCCAGCTGACTTTGGGCGAGAGGCGGGGTACACCCTGGACTGGTCGCCAGCCAATCGCAGGGCACATATAGACAAACAAACATTCACACTCACGCTCATACCGATGGACAATTTAGTGTCGACAATTAACCTAACATGCATGTTTTTGGAATGTGGGAGGAAACCGGAGTACCCCGGAGAAAACCCGAAAACGCACGGGGAGAACATGCAAACTCCACACAGAGATGCCCAACGGAGATTCGAACCCTGAACCTCCTGACTGTGAGGCCAACGTGCTACCCAGTCAGGAATAGGCAACATCATTTTCTTAATAGTATTTCCAATCCGCTGCTCGGTTGCAACATTGGTTCTGTTGCTGCTATGTTGTACAATATACTTGCTGAGAAAAGAACAGTTATCACCAATGTTAGTAGTAATACTAATGTTGCAAGTCTTATCGGATTTTCATGGTAGATTTCGATGGTTTTTAATTCCAATTAAAACCAGCCAGTGCTCAAACTGTAAAAAAAAAAAACTCTCACAGAAGCGTCTCAGCGGAGGTAAAAATGTGTCCACTGGTTTACAGAGCAGTTGAGCAACTTATCCCAAGATGTAGTCATGGGTTTAAACCCATCCCTGTCTTTGGTAAACAATGAACATCCCTCAAGTCAGCAGAGTGAAAGTCCGCACTCAGCGTGTTTAAGGCCTGCTGTGTTCCTTGTCTCGCTCGACTGCTTTGTCTTATTGGAATCAATGGGAAACCAACGCACTCCATTAATTTGCTATCATGAAACTGCCACTA
The DNA here is from genome assembly GCA_024372805.1 of Oostethus manadensis. Lineage (NCBI taxonomy): Eukaryota > Metazoa > Chordata > Actinopteri > Syngnathiformes > Syngnathidae > Oostethus > Oostethus manadensis. The sequence continues at coordinate 366,901 of QODF01000094.1, read as the reverse complement.
CGTGAAAACCCCACCCCGCCCCAACACCCTCATTCCCCTCCCAAAGTATTTATAAATCAAACAAACCCAGGATGATTGACTTTGGCCGCGAGACGCTAACATCCGTACCAACGAGGCAGAATCTGTCGGTGGGAGGATGGGGTAGATTCGGACCTTGTAAAGTGACATCTCAGGGTTATTTCCGCTCCGGCCAGCGCGGCTCACAGTGCATCTTTCTACGTGTGTGTCAATAACTAGTATTAGCGTTTATGCTTGTACACACTGGGTGGAAAAATGCTGCAATAGTGCATTTCTGCATTTTGTCTCCTATCCTGTCAGGTGTTTTTTTCTTATCTTCCAATGGTAGCGTTTCACATTGCACAGATAATTCCCAACTGAATTGAAAATGTCATTTTAAAGGCCTACACTCTTTCCTGGTCTTGTCACACTATCGGCCTTGGTTGCTAGGCGCAGGTCATGGGACTCGATCCTAACTGCCACTCGGGCAAATTTAAAAAAAGCCAAGGAATAGGTCACGCATTCATGGCTAGGATGAAAAAGCGCTCTTTCTGAAATACCGTATGAAACGTCGGAAAAGGTCGTGGAAGTTGCCTGTTTGAATGCAGTTAGTGGCGAGGTTGGGAGTTGTTCACAACACAATTAAAACCCGCGAGGAAGCTGCAAATGATGTTCCTAATGCAGTGCTCATCAAATAGTGGGACTTGGGCGCTGGGGGGCCTCGACACTCGGAACATTTCTTCAAGGTTGGCGGGTATGTTTGAGTCTTCACGAGGGCTGTCGAATAGAACACGTTAGTAACACGTTAAGAGAAGCGTCCTTTAACGGCACTACGGGGTTTTTTTTTTACATGCGCACGTCCTGTTTGGTCCACCCTCGCCTCACTTCATGGTTTGAAGAACCGAGAGTGGCGGCGAGTACATGGAGATGGAAGCTGGTACAAATATTGAGCAGAAACGGGCAAAGAAAAGGGTATTTCCAATGCAAGATTAGCTTCAAAGCCCTGGCAGATGACTCTCTCAGCAAGACCTTTTATTTGTGTCGCTGTGACTTGAGTGGTCACAAAGTACGTCGCTTCTGGGAGAAGAGGGCACACTGCAGGTATTGTTACGGTGGTTCATTGGCATACGAGTGTCCCAACTAACGAGTGTTTTTAGATGCAAACCGTTTCTCGTCTCTTTGAACTGTTGGCCTATGTAACTCTAGGAGCTGTTAGCTACAGGCAAAGCCGAGGAGTTCTATTTGGAGCTCTAGCTGATGCTATGCCATTCAAACTAGCATTATAGCGATTGTACGTACATTATAGCGATCCAATTCATTTTATTTAGAATGGATTGTGCAGGAGGGTGAGGAGCTCGGCCATCCGGGAGGAGCTCAGAGTAGAGCCGCTGCTCCTTCACATCGAGAGGAGCCAGTTGAGGTGGCTCGGGCATCTAGTCCGGATGCCTCCCGGGCGCCTCCCTGGTGAAATGTTTCGGGCATGCCCGGTCGAGAGAAGGCCCCCGGGAAGACCTAGGACACGCCGGAGGGACTATGTCTCACAGCTGGCCTGGGAACGCCTTGGTGTCCTCCCGATGGAGCTGGAAGAGGTCGCTGGGGACCGGGAAGTCTGGACTTCCCTACTGAAGCTGCTGCCCCCGCGACCCGGACCCGGATAAGCGGAGGAAAATGGATGGATGGATGGATGGATTGTGCAAAACTATGACAGGAAAAAACAAATTAAAAGCCCTGAATGAATACAGAACCACCTGGAGTTTGTTTTTCAGAGAGGTTGTGTACCAAAGACATCCACATTAGCACTCAATAAGGTGGTAAGATCTTACCTTTATGCATTCCCATGTAAAATCAGCATTTGGGAAGAAAAAGGATAAAATCCACTATTAGAGCAGCCTGCGAGAACAAAGAAGGTGCATTCAAGGACCATCAAACAGTGAGACAAATTGCCGCTTGCATTAAACATTCAAAAACACCCCTTTTTCAGCTAATTGCCCAATTGCACAGCCTTAGGAGCGTGCATATCATGAATGCTGGGTTTTGTTTGTTTTCTGAGAATCTAGTGCACCTACTGGGAACCTTTTTGCCATGTAGCAATAAACAGTGATTAATCTGGTTGGGCTATTATTTTGAACACTACTGTATGTCTAATAATGGAGCATTCCGAGTAAGAACATACGACTGCAGTCAAAAACTTTTTTTTTTTTACTGGATTTGCTGTCACATTCATTGGCACACAAGCTGTTAGCTCGTCAAAATGGCAGGGAACAAAAAGCCAACATTGGACATTAAAACAGATGCTCTGCATGCTGACTTGAGCAGAACACCTGTGAATAGACTTGCATGAATGTGAAATGACCCCCCCCCGGTGTTAAACCAGGCTTTGGTTTAGTTCAGTGATGCGCTTTAAATCTCTTTGGTGAGACAGACACAAGTGCAGTTTAAAGCTAATCGCTGCATGTCGCAAGTTGATTATTGGAGATGGTTGCTATTATGAATGATAAAACAAATTTGAAATACATAAATAGACGGACAGCAATAAAGGTGATCGAGAGCAGTCATATACTGTCGTTGTATGTGTTTGTCTCATCCAAATTATCTTAACCTGTGAGAATTTTGTAGGAAATCATAAATTAAGCACCATATTAAAAATGCTTCATTCCAATTCTCCAATTTCGTATGCCCAATTTAACAAAATTTTGCAGTTTTAATACCTTATAGTGTGTAACAACATTCTTCAGAATCATGTACACAAACAAACCACCCTACGCTTTGCTTTTTGTTTTGTTTTTTAAACCAAGCGTGACCGTTAAATAACCCGCCATGGGGCCAAAGGCAGTTGCCAGCATGAAAGATGGCATCCCGTTTCCTCCCACTTTACCACTCCTTGCCATCTTCATCAACAAAAGTTTTCAATAAATAAAAATTTAGCATGAAAAACTACAAATATTTTCTATAAAACTAATTTATTCTTTTTATATTTTTGAGTGTCTGGAATGAATTAATTGGATTTACATGATTTTCTATAGGAAAAGTTGCATCGGGTTTTGTAGGCTTCAGTTTTCATCAGACCTTTTGGAAGAAATGAATTTTAAAAAAACAAGGTACCACTGGATTAAATTTTTTAATGTACATATTTATTTTTATTTTTGATGTATTTATTATTAAAAATAGCCATTGTGTTTTTTCTGGGCCAATAGCGATTACTGGTTTTTATTAGTCAAGGAGGCAGATAACCAATATTTCAAGCATACTGGTGACAAAATATCAAATTTAAAAAGTTCTACAGAATGAGATAAAAGTAAAAATGTAATAATAACTATCATGGCTTCCATATTACTACAGGTGAAAAAGTATTATATTTAAATATTTTTATGACACCTTTATTTTGTTTACACATTTAAGACAGTTTGTGGCAAAAGGGCTCTTATTTTGAAGGCCGGAAGTGTATAGTGAATGCGTCTTGACGGTTAAGACTTGCTGCTTGCATATAAGCATGCCGCGGGTCCTTATTTCACTCAGAACTTGCACAACGTCAGCAGGCATCGTGAAACTCGGTTACTCTAACAAACGATGAAACACAACACGGTGTAAACGCACTCATTCAGACTGGCTCGCACACACACAGCCGCACCAGCATGCTCTGCTAAACTAAGCTAACAACGCTAGTTTCGTACACACTTTTGCTGGTGCGGACAGAAAGGCTCGGCTGCATCAGAGCCAAACTAACCCAGTTTTAAATCTCTGATCGGCTGTCGAATTTTTAAAAAATGTAGATGCCAATATGTGCAAAAATGCTGATTATTGATCGATCCACTTACTTCACTTTATGTCATATATTTAGTCTTTTGTATTTGTGGCATTCATTACATTAAAAAAAACCCTAATGTAAGAATTACAGTGGTTATATTTTTGTATAAAGTCATTTCTCTACACATAGTAATACTCTGCAGTCGGAAATAAAAAGGCAATGTATGTCTTATTATGAAACGCACTCCCAGAAATGTGCTTTTACTGACTGGAATTCGCAGTTTTGATGCAAGTACTTGAGGATTTTTGGCAGCAATTAGGGGAAATAACACCACCAAGTGAGCAGCTTTAGCCATCCGGTGCAGTGAGCCACGTCTTCCAAGCAAAGAGCAAATGACTTTCAGGGGTCACTTAAACGACCTGCCTAATCACGATCACGCTGGCGGACACTGACACTGTCACTCTCCGCCGAGAGGGAAACAGTCCTCAGCCCTTGGCCTTTAGCGGCACGTGCCAATCGAGTGGAATTACAGCGCGCTAGAGTGGAAATTGAACGGAGGTGTGTTTTGATTGAACATGCCCGTCCCAATTATTCTGCAGCGCTGAGGGGTTCTGCTTATTTCGGTCTCCCATCGGAGTGCGGTCACTCAGCAAGGGAAGCAAGTCGAGTGTACGCTGTCGACTCTTAGAATTCCTAAGGGGGCTTTATTGGTTTTTCCCACATTTCCGCCCAATCTTGTCTGAAAATGGAAATACGGAAGTCAGGTAGAGGCGTATTTAGGCCTACAGATGCGCTGATGCTTATCAGGCAGTTAATTGTTTTCTACTTCCGTGGTACCGACATTTGAAGCTCTCGTCTAGGGGCGGGAATTGTGGAGTAACTGGCGGTACGGTATTTTGGCTGTCAGCGTACAGGATAATCAATATATTGGGAAAAACATCCACTGTGATTGGGTCATCTACCCCTGACCAGGGGTCAAAATTTAACTGGCTTGCCTCTGCTGTTATTTTTCCCGACAAACTAAACACCACATGGTGGCGCTGTCACTTAAGGTTGAACCCCATGAGGCTGTTTAAATTGAAATTTCTCACACATCTCAACGCAAAACACCTTAAAGACTGAATTTGAGCAGGATTGGTGTAAATACATAACAAAATATTTTCGATGCGGAAAAAGAACAGTCAGTTTAACAGCTGATACTGAATATGGTGACCAAAAGTCCCGAAAACTACAGTAATCCATTTTTAGATCCCGTATTGCAGACGTGCCTAGTATAGTCGTAGCCTTTGTATGAAAGTCCAAGGTTACAGACGTCCGCCTCTTTCGGTCGCCATGGAAACACATTAAGATGAAGTCTGCAATTAAGTGTTTGAAAGTAACACCGAGTCACGCAGAAGCTGTTATTAGAGCGGCAGCGTGATTGTGTAGGAATTATCATCCAAGCGTTGGCTATCAGTTCAAACAAGACCAAGAAAAAAACCTCCTGGAACATCTTCACTCCGGAAACGCTCCCACTGAATTTAACTTGGCGGTACCGGTACTGCCCACCCTGCAAAAATGAGCTGGAAAGACATTGAAAAAAGGTTGAGATTTAGTTGAAAAGCGAAAGGATAAGCGGTTGTCTCCATAAAGATGTACTTTTCCCTAAAAATTTTTGGTTGAAAATCATCTACTGTTTTTTTGAGGCTATATTTGGCCCAGATTAGCCGGACTAAACCAAGTCTGATATTTTACATCTATTTCTGGCTTAAATCATGTCCAAATAACGTCTATTCTTGTGTAGGTGTGGTCCCATGTGCGCATATCCATAATAATAATAAGAAGAAGAAGAATAAAGCCACTGGAAGTCTGACTCTTGTGTGGTGCAACAGCGGCGGTATTACTCACGCCAGATGTTTGCACAGCTGGCGATAACCTGAGAGGAATTGATGTGGTGATCATGAAGCCATCTGCAATCAAGTTGAACCTCTTTGCGCCTATTAAAATATGGTTTTTAACATTATTAAAGCCCTCTAGACATGAAATAACACCCCTATAATCACCTTTACACTCATATGTTACCCAATATAGAAGACATTATGCCAGAAAATAAGATATTAACGACATAAATAAGAAATGTGTTTATGTGTGTTGCAACAAATGTGCTCCAGATACGTGGAGGACAGGAAGTGACGTCAAAAGTTCAGAGTAGAGTTTTATCTCGGAGTCGATTACAACAGTAGGACGCATTATTGTTATGATGATTGTGTTGTTGTTATTATTATTGTGCCCTTTGTGAGATATTTCAAACCTGCAATAAAAGCCTGTTCCGGCCATCAAGTGTAGTGTTTGTATGTCTCACCAAACATTATACTGTAGTAACATTACTGACATGAAAATTCTTAATTTAGGGAAGAAATATGTAATATTTGAGTAAATATACAAATGTATTGCCTTGATTATTATCCAATAACAAAATAGCATGATTTATTAGTGTATTTTTGAAAGCGTGAGGCCGCTACATTTAAACTGCAATGTGCCGAGGCACTGTAATCATGTGGAGAGAATGAAATGGTGTCAGAAGAGGGATTCACGCCCTCATCTGATAATACCGTGAAGTACAGTACAGGTACCTCTTGTATGCCAAATAGTGAACCCATGTGGTGCTATTGTGGTTGGAGTTTGCATTAGATGAAAATACATATATGGTGTCAGAAGAAGGATGCCTGCACCATTCATGGTAAATTAGCACGAATGTTGAGGTCAGTATTTATTTATACATATTATAAATGGATGCATTTTATTATTGACGATAAGGGAAATGTGATAATTCTTAGTATTGCATGCAAATTAGTGAGACCCCTTAGCTCTACTGCCCCTTTTGTTTGTTAGAAACGAAAGGTAGGAGCTTATGAATGATATGTTCCTACAATAAGACGTCCTTTGTCGTAATCTTGAGAGCCCTAAGCTTGTTATTATTTATTTATCAGAGTTCTGAACAACAACAATTGGCGTAAAAGAGCAAGATATATTTCTTCCTGCCAGATATGCCTTTTTCTAGAAAGCTGTTTTAATAAACAATCAGGGTGTGTGCATTTTTTTATGATTGTTATGCTAGGAGTATAAATCAAGATTTTGGTCACTTCGACCTCAGCTCATTCAAACGGGGGCTCAATCTACAATATCTCTGCCAGTTAGGAACGGTAGGTGCTTGACATTTAAGAGCATGCGTACCTAATAAGTGAGGCAGCAGCTTGAACTGTAGCCAATTAGGGGTGGTACTCATACCTGTGCTTCTTGTAAACACAACTCCGTCTCTGTTTTTTGTAACCTTGTCAAAGACAGGTTACACGGCTCCGTCCAAAACCTGCTTTTTTTCCCCGGGAATCCAATTTATTTCACTTGATGGATGAGTATTGATTTTGGGTCGACCCATTGTATCTTGCGTCGATGTCGACGAAAAACACCTGAATCGAGAGGATGGCGTATCGGCCCTGAAGCCCTCCCCCGCTGCCCTCACACTTTCGGAGCAGAATGTGGCCAAGACATTTAAAAAGCAGAACCCTCGGAAAGCTCCACGTCCGGATGGTGTCTCTCCTTCCATCCTGAGACACTGTGCGGTAGAACTGGCGCCTGTCTTCACGGACATTTTTAACATCTGGTGTCCTGGTGCAGCTGCAGCAACCTGGAGCTCAATGCTCAGAAGACAGTGAAGATGATCGTGGACTTCAGGAAAGTCAAAGCCTCCCTTCTGATCCATCTCCTCCATTATGTTATCCTTTGCTTCTTTCTCTTCCTCCAGAGTGGTGTGGCAGGCGGCATTATCCTTTAATAGTGTCCTGATATCATATGATGTCGTTGCGTAATCCATGATTTACTTCTTTGGGGTTTTTAACCTCCTTGAGGGCAGCACGCAAGGCAGCCTTGTCTTCCAATAATGTCTTGACATCATTCTGCAGAACTCCAACATCCGTGCATAATGCTCTATTTTCTTCCATATGGGTTTTAGCTTTCTTGAGCGCAGCGTGCAAGGCAGCATTTTCTTCCAATTGTGGCTTTATATTATCCTGCAAAGCCTTGATATCAGTGCGTAGTGCTTTATTATCTGCCATGGGGTTTTTAACCTCTTTAAGAGCAGCACACAACGCAACTTTTTTATCTTGCAACTTCTCGATTCCTTCTTTTAGAGCTTTAGTTTCTTTGCTCAGTGCTCTATTTTCCTCCATAAGGTTTCTGACGTCGCCATGAACCCCTTGGATCTTTTTGATGAGACTGTCATTCTGAGATTGTACATGTCGAATCTGTGACTGCAAATGCTTAAGCTCTGCTTGTGCTGCAGTACACCCCCCTGTATCTCCAGCATCTCCATCTTCATCTGTTTTAACTTCTTGAAGTCTTGCATCCAGGTCTCCCAGAAATTTTTCTCCACCACATTTTGTTGATCTTCTTGTTTTTCTGATGTACTCGACTCATGGCTGTAGTCGTCCTCCCCATCCACATTTGGCAACAAGACGGACACTTGGGATTTTGAGTCCATATATCCAGCACCTGGATCCTGTACAGTTCTAATCGATGCGGGAAAGTGGATGGTGTCAGACGTGGGATCCAAGCCCATGCCTTTTATGATATATTAACTAATGCCAATGATAGCACTAGATATGATGACAGTCAGATTTAAATTATCCCAGGAGGGAACGTGATGGGTGTCAGAACAGGATCTAAACCCACGTCAGTCATGTTTTTAGCAATATTTTGGATGCTAGCAATGTTTAGATACATTTAATTTATCCCAGGAAGAAAAGTGGATGGTGTCAGACGCGGGATCCAAGCCCATGCCTTTTATAATATATTAACTAATGCCAATGATAACATCAGATATACATTTAATTTATTATGTTGTGGAAAATAATGAGGCCAAACGCACCACTTCGGTAACTGAGGAGTAAAGCTCCCTCTGTTTATTAGAACATGCCTTTTATACACATCTGGCGGACTCCACAATACTCACGTACTTTCCCAGGAAATCTCTCTTCGGGCGGGACATGTTTTTGTACACTTAGGGAAAGTAAATGGTGTCAGAAGTGGAATCCAACCCGATGCCATTTGTGATACATTACTTCCAGTAGTGCAACTAGTGCCAATAATAGAACTAGATAAAATGATAGCTATATATTTAATTTATGCCAGGAGGGATAGTGAATGGTGTCAGAAGCGGGATCAAAGCTCATGCCTTTTATGATATATTAACTAATGCCAATGATAGCACTAGATATGGTGATAGTCAGATTTAAATTATCCCAGGCGGGAAAGTGAATGGTGTCAGAAGTGGGATCTAAACCCACATCAGCTGTGTTTCTTTTAATATTTGCATTGCTGTTGATGCTGTAACATTTCTTATTTCTAGACCTGATATACACTGTAGATAGGTAGATGAATGGTGAGTTCAAGCCCAGGGTATTATGTTAGTACTAACGTTGCTTATACATTTTATTAATCCTGTGATGAAAGTAAATGGTGTCATAAGAGGCATACATACGAGTGCTTCACTTGGGACTCAAACAGCAGAAATATTAAAAAAGTATTTTTTCCCCTTGATATTGTAATAGCTTAGCTTTGGCTATTCTTCAGCCTTTCTTAAAAGTCCTTTGGACCACGTTGCTATCAGAGAGGTTGTCAATGTTCAAACAATTTAAAAGGTTTTCAAATAGTATTAAAAGATTAAAGCAATATACAGTCGTTCCTTGTTTGTGGTAGGTGACCATGACACCGGTGATAATTGTCACAAGTGAATTTCCACGAAGTAGGATTCAGTATTAATAAAGTCAATCTGTTCATAGTTAGAACATAGAAAACACGTTTATGACTGGTTTTAACATTGTTAGAGCCCTGTAGACCCAAAATAACACCTCATAGTTTACACCACATTGCGCAACACTAATCCGCAGGCTACGGGATAATTGCAGGGACATAAGAGATGGCCACCACTCAGCGCATATACCAAGCCAACTAGTTAGCCTCTATTTGTTTTGGTCTAAACTTGAATAAGTGTTTCAGATAGAGTGTGGCAGAAGGACAAGGTAAGAAGCCAAAAAACTACCACTTCCACACTGAGTAGAAAGAGAACTTTTTTTCACTCCATCATCATCGGACATGCCGTTGCTGAGGTGTTACTGTTTTGTATTAGTGACCAGAATACTACATATGGCTTGTCTTTCAATATTTTTGGACTAATATGCTAAAATCACCCACAGCAACCCTTTTTAAATTATTTTTAGGGGAAAATCGCGGTGTTGTAGCGACTGTATGTGGTTTATGGCTCTGGACTCAACAAGGACGATGGTGGCCGAAGAGCCCGGAACCATGGGCACACAGAACATATAAAGCCGTTGCCGTCCCCCTCTGGAAAGTGAAATATAAGGTTGTGTGCCTGTCAAGCAACTCTGATTGTGCCATGTGAGTGCCTGTGCGCCAACTCCGAAGGCCTGTGTGAGAGGAAATTAAACTGACAATGCATTGCAATAAGTTATTAGACCGACTCTGAAAGTGTAGAAATAAATGCAATAGGCTTTCGCTTTGTGCACATGCCACCCCTCTATAAACACTCATAGTAAGCAGTTAGAAAGTCAAAGTCTGTGCATAATGCTGTTTACAAAGCACCCAAACGGCAAATCCAAATCCAAAGCGAAGCACTAGCCTTTGCTTCAAAGCTTGGTAAAGGTAATTATGCAACGCAGCACAAGTAGCTTTGACTTTCCACTGGTTAGTCATTCAATTAAGCGCCCGTGTTTTGTTTTTTTTAGGTAACATTTTCTTTTTCCATCCTGAAACAGTTAGTGGCTTTTGCAGCACTTTGCAGCAGCGGGATCGTTAGTAAACAGCGTAGATTAAATTAATGAGTTTTGCCGTCCAGTCAGCACTCTGCGAATGTGCTATCATTGCACATTAGATTGATCCAAACAAGCACTTAATACATTGCTTTCTGGCCCGAGGCGCCCCGGGGGGGTGGAGGGCTGTGGGGTCTCGGGGATGTAAAGAGACAAAGAAATCAATTGGCCTGATTGAGAAGGGAGCAGAGGGGGGGCGGAGGCTGATCCAATCAGAGCCGATGACCATTGGCTCTGCAGTGATCAACTTTTTATATGAAGCACCAGAGGAAATTGGTGAGCCGCTCAATATCCAATTGAATCAGCATCAACAATCTCTTAGCAATCTCTTAAAAAGCTCCTTTCTGTTCCAGCAAATCTTTAGGAATAACACTTGAAAGAATGTCAGGAAAAAGGACTTACTGCACCGCATGCTCAGGTTAGCGTTTCCTCGCAACGTGCTTCGGGGGAACGAGATGAGATTGACGGAAGCCTCTGATTGGTCGCCTTTCTCCTTGGGAGGCATGTAAGTGAAGCTAATGGATTTGTTTAGATTAGATGTGGTTCACGTAGAAAACCCTTTCCAATGTTCACATGAGAGCAATTAGTTTTTTCTTCACGCTGTGCTGCTGGCCCAACAGTAAAAACACAATGTGTTGTAACACAAGATATTTCAAGGAAAAATGCTTTGGGATATAGGTGAAAAGGGCTATTAAATATTTGCACATTTTCTAAAAGTCATAACCATCCATCCATCCATTTTCTTCCGCTTATCCGAGGTCGGGTCGCGGGAGCAGCAACCTAAGCAGGGAAGCCCAGAGGTCCCTCTCCCCGGCCACTTCGTCTAGCGTTTCCCAGGCCAGCCGAGAGACATGGTCTCTCCAGCGTGTCCTGGGTCTTCCCCGAGGCCTCCTACCGGTTGGACGTGCCCTGAACTCCTCCCCAGGGAGGCGTCCGGGAGGCATCCTAACCAGATGCCCGAGCCACCTCATCTGGCTCCTCTCAATGCGGAGGA
>QODF01000094.1:329829-346183 GCA_024372805.1 Oostethus manadensis | reverse complement strand
TATATATATATATATATATATATTGGCCGCACGGTGAATGAGTGGGTAGCACATTGGTCTCACAGTCAGGAGGTTCAGGGTTCGAATCTCTGTTGGGCATCTCAGTGTGGAGTTTGCATGTTCTCCCCGTGTGTGTGTGGGTTTTCTCCGGGTACTCCGGTTTCCCCCCACATTCCAAAAACATGCATGTTAGGTTAATTGGCGACTCTAAATTTGCCATCGTTATGAATGTGAGTATGAATGTTTGTTTGTCTGGCCTGTGATTGACTGGCGACCAGTCCAGGGTGTACCCCGCCTTCCGCCGAAAGTCAGCTGGGATAGGCTCCAGCATACCCGCGACACTATTGGGGATAAGTGGCACAGAAAATGAATGAAAAAAAGGATGTGAAGATATGAATATATATGTATATATATATATATATATATATATAAGTGTATAATTATATGTTTGTATATATATATATAAATGTATATATGTGTATGTATATATATATATATATATGTGTGTATATATGTATATGTGTATGTATGTATATATGTAAGTATATATATAAGTATATGTATAGATCTAAAGCTATACATATACTTACAGTATATAATAAAAGTGCACCTCAGCTTATACTAGAAACTGTACTCATATCAACTTCACTGTTTACCTTTTTTTCTTTTACCTGTTTTTGCTGTTGTATTTTTAAGTACCCAGATATTTCAAATGTCGTCTTAAATCATTTTGACAATTTTCTTCTTGTAATATTATAGCTTTTCCCCACATGTTATGACTTTTTGCCGAACCTACTATGGCAAAAGTTACAACTTTATTTTTTTGGTTTTGTTTTGTTTGTTTTTGATGATATTGGGACCTAAAACAAATTATATTTCCACTTTGTGCAACAAAAATGACTATTTGTCCTTATAATTTTACAGGTTTATTGTTGTAAAATTGCAACTTTTTACTTGTTGGAACATTATTTTTTTGTCAGTATTTTGACCTCATTCTTGTGTTTTTTCCAGTTATGCTATTTGTTTTGTTTTGTTTTATTTCCCAACTGCTTTCTTTTATGTAGCATTTTCTGCAACCTAATTTTCTTTATTTGTTGTTTTGTTTGTTTCTCTTAATATACAGTAGTATTAATGAATATTTCAACATGATCCAACTATAATATAAATTCTCACATTATGACATTATTCTCATTAAGAGGACATTTTTTTTTTTCCTTTTGTGGGCTGCAAATGGGCCCTGCACACAATTTGGACACTGTACTAAGACATGGGGATTCTTTAGGAGATGCACATGCAAGGATTTGCCAGACACTTTTTGTGGCTGTTGCTTCGAGGCCTACTTTTTTTTTCAATAACCTGCCACAAGAAATGCGACTAAACATGAATTGGTGCGAGGATCTGGATGAAGTGACATTAATAAAAGAAAGATGTCCACTGCCATTAGAGTGACAAATAAGCTGATATCAACACCGCCTGGCCCGGAGCAAATTTTGATCATGCACAGCACTGTGATTGGGTTAGGAGGACGCCTGCATCTGCACCAGCTGCAAGCCGGTGTTGTTTGTCAACATTATTTCCGGAGCCGTGTTGTTTATCGGCCTGACAGCACAGGTTCTCGCTCTCGCGCTCTTTCTTTGGGCGGATGCTCAAACTGCAACATTTACAAAGAGGTTGGAATCTTGTAAGCACAGGAAGCTGTCATCTGGCTGTCATCAATTTGCTTCAACTGCGCTTTTATGTGCAGCGCTCACTGCTTACCGCGGCGGCATACTGCTCTCTATTGACTATTTACTTCAAATAGTCTGTCTGATGTCTCCTAAAAATGTCACAAAATTGTGACAATCTAAAGATAAAAGGAAATTGCTTCTGTGTGGTTTCTGGTTCAGGCACACGCAAGCCGCCTTGTTACTAGGCAGAATTCAGTGGATTCCTTTGCTGGGGATTGATATTGGGAGAAAAAACAAAATGTAGTCCCCGAATCACATATGTGTTGACCAGTGGTGGCTGCTGGTCATTCGGGAGAAACTCGGAGGAGAACCGCTGCTCCTCCACAGAGGAGCCAGATGAGGTGGCTCGGGCATCTGGTTAGGATCCCTCCCAGACCTGGTGCTGTGAGGAGTACATTTTTGGACTTCTCCAGCGCCTTTAACACCATCCACCCTCAGCTCCTCAGGGACAAACCGACACGGACGGAAGTAGGATCGAGACTGGTGGCATGGATCACAGACTACCTGACCGGTAGACCTTAACATGTGCGACTGGGGAACTGCAGGTCCGATACTGTGACCAGCAGCACAGGAGCACCGCAGGGAACTGTGCCCTCTTCTGTACACTTTCGACTTTCAGTACAACTCTGAGCTATGCCATACACAGAAGTACGCAGACGACCATAGCGGGAAGTACCAGGAATGGACAGGAGGATGAGTGCAGTAAACTGATCCAGGACTTTGTCATTTGGTGTGACTCAAACCACCTGCACCTCAACACCACCAGGACCAGTGGAACAGTGGTGGAATTTAGGAGAGGGCACACCCAGAACCTGTTCTTATTAAAGGTGACCTTTTGGAGGTGGTTCACGCCTACAAATACCTGGGAGTGCATCTGGGTGATAAACTGGACTGGACTGCCTGTGCAGGAAAGGACAGAGCCGTTTGTACTTCCTGAGAAGGTTGGCGTCCTTCAACATATGCAAAAACAGATCTTCTACCAGACTGCGGTAGGTAGTGCCCTCCTGTATGCAGTAGTGCGGGACGCCACACACCTGGACAAACTGGTGAGTAAGGCGGGTTTTGTCATTGGCACTGGGCTGGACAGCCCGACTCCTGTGGCAGAGCAGAGGACACCGAGGAGGCTCCTTTCCATCGTTGACAACCAGCATCATCCAATTCACAGCATCATCGCTTGTTTCAGTGGCAGATTACTATCTCTGCCCTGCTGGTCTGAAGGACCGAGAAGATCATTCCTCCCCCATTTCACCACAACAGAGGGGAAGCGGCAAAAACACACGAGGAACTGGACTTCATCACCTTGTTATGTTTTATAGCACCACATGTTTGACGTCATATGTTTTGTTTTGATTTATTCTTATGCTATTTTTTTTTTTTCTTTTCTCTCTCTTGGTTGGGTTTTTTTTTTTGAAGAGCTGCTGGAAACATGAATTTCCCTTGGAGATTACTGAAGTATCTAGCAACAAAAAAACAAAACGTTATCTTTCTATCTTTATATATAAAAGTGGTTGTACAATACAGTGTACGTTTGCCCCACACATCAGAGAAAGGAGAGGGAGATCTGGCATGCTGATGAAAAACAGAATACTGAATTACAACATGAATGAATGACATACTAGGCGCTTTCCTGCTTGAAAACTCTGCAGGACGTTTTCGCTGTATTCTTCCAAGGATGTTCTAGGAAAGCCCGCCACGTTCCTGATTGAGATATGCGGTCTATTCCCGCTGCTACCTGCCGGCACACACACATTTATCTTTGCTTCATCACTTTTGTCGCAGCTCATTCAGGATGCTGTCACTTACCTCCGAAGTTGCTGCGCCGCTGGCAGAGGAGTATTTGTTTTCATTGTCTTGTTCCACAAAGCGGGGCTCGTTTGTCAAAAACACAACGCCCCTCCCCCATCCCCCCCAAAAAAGCCAGGAAGACGCATCCATCCCGGGGCTCTGCCCCCTGCGCTGTTAGTCTTGTATTGATTGTCTCCTGTCAAGCCCGCCACGCTTTGAAGGTGATGGCGACTTTCTCTCGGGCTGGCTGTTGCTTTTCAGACCAGCGTGATGTGCAGCTGCGCCCGGTGGGATGTTTGATTAGCGCATAATTAAGCCTCTGCAATCAGAAGGGTGTTTATTGACTTGTTGTTGTCAGGCTGGTTTGTGTGCAGACGGCTCAGCCTTATTGGATTATGCTGTTGCACGTCTTTTGCATGGCCGCCCAATCGGTGGCATTTTTATACTAAAGAAATGGGTCTGCCACCGTTCTCCCCACTGCATACCAGTACAACTACTGTGTTATGGGCCAATGCAGCAAAGTGGATAATAATAACCACCGGGGTCTCTAATTAGCCCCGAGTTAGCCCCAGCGGTGTCCCAAGTGAGCAGGTGCATGCATCCAAACAGCTTTATGTACCTCTGCGTGCGCTTTAAAATGCCGGTTGCACTACTCGGCAGTTGGTGTGATACTCTTGCTGTGTTACACTTGCCGTACTGTTTTGTTTTAGCCTTGTATTGTTTTCATCTCCCGCTGTAAAGCGTCTTTGAGTACCTTGAAAAGAGCTATACAAATCAAATGCTTTGTATATGATTATTATTATTTGATTTGTAGTTGTTTCCCTCCAATTTATTTTAACAACAAAGTGAAAAAGAAACAACCCCACAGCAGTATCAGCTCCACAACACCCTTAAAGATAAAAGAATCTCACACAAAATAATAGAGAAGATACACCAGTACAATACAAAATAATAATTATTATTAACAACCATAATAAAAATAACAGTATTATATTATTTCTTTTTCTAATTTTCTTTTTTAATGCTTTAACCCAACAGTAACAAACAAAAAACAACACAAGGGTGCATAAAAATAACTACAACAATCATTATCACCCTTAAATGTTACCATCACCGCCACTAATAACAATAATATCGATAACAATAGTCACAATACTTGTTAATTAATGACTATGTCCTCAAAGTCTGCATTCCACTTTCTCATGCACTCCGAATCATTGCTTAAGTTTTAAAAAATAGCTTTCTACGTACAATGGGTTTTCACATTTCGTCCACATGCTCTGAGGTTCAGGTAAATAAACACTCCAGTTCTAATTAGAGCATTCCCGGTGAATGTAATCACATGTACTTGATGTGTGGAACATGAGGAAAATTGCGCTCATGCCAGGGATAGAGTCATCTTCAGCATGGGCCAGAGCGGTCCCACTATGACACACTAATCCCATAAACATCCCTTTCACTTTTTCATAATAGCATAGTGCTACTACAAGCACTCTCGCCTTGTATAATTCCCCGCATATTAACCGCCGATAATCTCCTAAGAAGGTCAATTGTTGGTCGTTTGAACATGTATGTCTGCCGACCTTCCCCTGACCTCATGTCACTCTTCGGTGAAAACCCAAAAAAACACTCCCATGATTAAAGGGTGCAGAAAACATGAGACAAAGGCGGCTATTAAAGGCTTATCGGGACTTTGCAGCGTGCATCAGCGCAACGATGGTGTTTGGGACTGTGCAACTGCAATCTGTTTCAATGTCTAAGCGGGTCCGTTTCTGCAGAGAGCTGAATGAAACGCACAAAATGGGGAGCCGCCGTGTTGCCGTTAGCGGGTGTCACCATGGTGACCCTGCATCGCGACGCAGTCAGGTGAGGACTCGGGATGCTCGGGTCTACAACGCAGCTCGCCTGTACCCACGCAAGCAGTTAATTTCTGGAAATGAAAATGAAAATGACCCGCGTAGAAGGATTCAAACAGAATGTAGAGAATCTGGCCATGCTAATTGAACATCACACCTCATTAAAACACATCGAACCTAAAAACTGAACGGGCTCGTACTAGAGATGGGAGTTATGGCTCTTTGAGGGAGAGCCGGATCTTGGTGAGCTGAAAGAGCAAAGAGCCGTTCAAATAAGTGGCTCATTCGGCGCATTTTTACATAAAGTTAATCACTGGCAGGTAAAGAAAGTGTGTTGGTTTTGCGGGCATCTCTGTGTGAAAGTCACTTGAGTTGTTACTGACGGGACGGTGGATTTTATTTGGGGCCGTGTAACGCATCAATGCGTACCCTGAAATTCCGGTCAAACCCTTCCGATTTGTTGCATTGAAAGTAACTGAGTGCAAGTCTTGCAGGATCGTTGTGTGAAAGGGGCTGGAGATGCCACTGACAGAATGATTTGTTTTATTCGGGGCTTTGTGAAAACATAAATACTGCGACCGGAGTCTGGAGTTGAACACTCCAAGTCTCCTGTCCTGTGATGATGAAAGCAGTAGATGAACGAGCTAGTTGTGCCTTCTCTGTGTAAAAGGTGCTCAAATCACCACTGACAGGATTATTGATTGTGCATGGGGGGTTGTTACGCCTGAAATTCCAGAAAGGGGGTCTGAAGTTAAACACTGAGTGGGACTCTCCCGAATGCTTCTTTGGTTGGATTTCTGTGTGAAAGGTGCTTGAACTGCATATTTTTGTTGTGTTTCTTTTATATACATCAAATCCTGCAACGCTGGGAGTGTGACCTTCAACACTGACACTTCCCCCGCCATGCTGTGTTGAAATTCTGCAGGTTCGCTCTGTTTAAATGCTAAAATAGCTACTTTGAGCATCGTTGAGTGATCGGACTCACCCCTCGCATCGTGTTGTTGTTGAAAGCAATGGTGTGCTATTTCTGTGGGTGCCGCAGTCACCATTGGCGGTACCGGTGCTTTTATGGAGGTGTGTAATGGGATAGTGAGCCAGTAGCAGACAGAAGTAGTGCGTGTCTTCTTATCCTAACCTTGTGGTGTCCCTGAGGTGTGCCACGGAAGTACGTTTGCTTGAGTCGGCACTGAGGCAGCTCGGCACTCACGTCTATTACCACAGTCTTCGTCCTTTACCACACCGCCCCACCCCGTCCCGTCCCGTCCTGTCCACGTGTCGCCTCAAGCCTTGCGGGTTTTTGGCCTCCGACACAATAGGCTGCTGCAATTTGACAAACGGAGGGTGTCGATATGTGACACAGTGTCATTGAACTGCGGCCAAGTGTTTATCTAGGCCCCCATCATGCCGACAATCAGCTCCTGTTCTGCGGCTGAAAATAGAATGTGCTGCGCTGCAAAAGCTCCCGGTCAACAGTCCTAACCTTCTTCTGCGGCAGTGAAGCTGTCCTCCAACTTGTTTCAAAGTTTTATGTTATCGTCATCATCACCACTCCTCCGCCGTGACTGCATTAACATGCCATTGAGCGCTTTGGGTTTGGTTATTGGATCAGATAACGGTGTTCATTTCCTTCGCTTTGAGAGCGACGATGCACACGTCTAACAATGAAAGAGCGAGGCCAATAAACGCTAATGTAATAGACTGTGCCTTTGTTTTGGGGTTTTTTTTAGATAAAATGTCATATTTCATCCATCTCTTTGATACAAAGCATCCAATGGACGAGCTAAAATGGCATTTCTGTCACATTTTCCACTCCCAAACAATTATACAAGCCCGCCGTCCACAGCTGCATACGAAAGGTGCAATTTCAACATCCCCACTGGCGAAAATGTTCAACCTACCCTACTTTGTTTTGAGAAATCAGACAGGTCCCGACGGATTAGATTAGATTAGATTAGATTAGATTAGAGAGTGTCATCATCTGCTAGTTTGAAAATTAAGTGTTTCTTTTTTGACTGGGGAAATAAAATGAAAGACACACACACACACACACACACACACACGCAATATGACTGAAGGTCAGTCAATCACTCTTAGTTTGCAAGTTTAAGATGGTTAATGTCCAGTATGTGTGGCACCGTTTTTCCTTTTCTCGCTCAATCTATTCGTTTATATGTTGTTTCTATGCCGCTTTTCCTCATTAGGGTCGCGGGGATGCTGGAGCCTATCCCAGCTGACTTTGGGCGGGAGGCGGGGTACACCCCGGAGTGGTTGCCAGTCAATCTCACAGCAGACAAACAAACATTCACACTCACACTTTAGAGTCGCCAATTAACCTAACATGCATGTTTCTGGAATGTGGGAGGAAACCGGAGTACCCGGAGAAAACCCACTCGTATGCGGGGAGAACATGCAAACTCCACACGAAGATGCCCAACGGAGATTCGAACCACGAATCTCCTGCGTGTGAGGCCAATGTGCTACCCACTCAACCACCGTGCGGCGTTTATATGTTTCAAAATAAATTGAATGGATGTGGATGTCATTTTCAGAAACTGTCGGAACTTGGAAGTGGAAGAACTGATAAAAGTGTGGAGGTGATCCGGATCGACATCCAGATCCAGGAATCTTTAAAGGATTTTTTTAACATTGCGAGATAGTTGGGCGATTGTACATATAATGTGACAAAAAACGGTGAGACCACTTTGACCATGACAACATAGCACGGACTTAAATACTGGCAACAAATGCCAATGTTAGCATTGTGAACAGAATATTAACCGACTGGTTTTTCGATATTTTTGACTAATAATGGGATATATGCAACCACGAAACAGCAGTTATTTAACAGCGATGTCATTTCTCAAAAGCAGCCGTGGAGAGGGACGCTACAAATAATCCCAGCAAGTCCAAACCCCATGTCTTACAATTGGAGTTGACCTTTGACCTCACGCCTGGCATCTCCCTCAAATGTGCAAAGCGACTTGGAACCTTCTGGTAGGCATCTGCTTTTTATGCTCATCTGCAGCGTCTCCTGCTGCTCGGAGACGCTGGCACATTATCTAAGCAGCCGCTCTCGGGCCTCCTTCCACTAATCTGCTTATCAGACACTGATAGTCTCACTTTTCAATGGGCTCCATTAATGGCAGCTATTCAAATAATGGTCTCTTTTTTTTTTCACTGTGATACTGGGCTATGTGGAACCGGAAATGGTGCAAATTAGCATCAGTAGAACAGCTTACGGGTGAAGATCTTCAACAACCTCTTGAGATGTAATGTTGTACGTGTGTCTATTATGGATTACGTATTATGGAGACCAGACTTTTTCAAACAGTAATCTCCTGCCCCTTTGCGCTTTGAGTTTTGCAGCTTCGCTTTATCATGGTTTTTCAAAAACATACTCATAAATCATCACTGTTCCAGGGTTGAATACGACCTATTCGACAAAATGCCTATTAAAGCACAACTCGTGTATTTTTTGCCTAAATGAAGCATCTTCGACCATAAAATGGTTAAATTACCTAAAATACAAATACAAGGCAGTCTTTGATCTTTGGTCGACCTTTCATAAATGTGTAATATCTCAAAAAAGAAAGCTCCACAAATGTTCATTTTAATGGCACAAATGGGGACAAAAACATTAGACTATTTTCGTTTCACTCGGAGCTTGTCAGGGGCTGGCCAAATTTGGTTGACCTTTAAGAAATGTGTAGTTTCTCAAACAAAAGCAGCACAAATGTTCATTTCAACTGCACAAAACAGCACAAACGAGGACGCATAAAATGAGACTATTTTGATTTCACTCGGAGCATGTCGGGGGCTGGCCAAATTTGGTTGACCTTTAAGAAATGTCTAATCTCTCAAATGAAAGCAGCACAAATGGTCGATTCAACTGCACAAAACAGCACAAAACAGCACAAACGAGGACGGACAAAATTAGACTATTTTGATTTCACTCGGAGCTTGTCAGGGGCTGGCCAAATTTGGTTGACCTTTAAGAAATGTCTAATCTCTCAAATGAAAGCAGCACAAATGGTCATTTCAACTGCACAAAACAGCACAAACGAGGACGGACAAAATTAGACTATTTTGATTTCACTCGGAGCTTGTCAGGGGCTGGCCAAATTTGGTTGACCTTTAAGAAATGTCTAATCTCTCAAACGAAAGCAGCACAAATGGTCATTTCAACTGCACAAAACAGCACAAACGAGGACGGACAAAATTAGACTATTTTGATTTCACTCGGAGCTTGTCAGGGGCTGGCCAAATTTGGTTGACCTTTAAGAAATGTCTAATCTCTCAAACGAAAGCAGCACAAATGGTCATTTCAACTGCACAAAACAGCACAAACGAGGACGGACAAAATTAGACTATTTTGATTTCACTCGGAGCTTGTCAGGGGCTGGCCAAATTTGGTTGACCTTTAAGAAATGTCTAATCTCTCAAACGAAAGCAGCACAAATGGTCATTTCAACTGCACAAAACAGCACAAACGAGGACGGACAAAATTAGACTATTTTGATTTCACTCGGAGCTTGTCAGGGGCTGGCCAAATTTGGTTGACCTTTAAGAAATGTCTAATCTCTCAAACGAAAGCAGCACAAATGGTCATTTCAACTGCACAAAACAGCACAAACGAGGACGGACAAAATTAGACTATTTTGATTTCACTCGGAGCTTGTCAGGGGCTGGCCAAATTTGGTTGACCTTTAAGAAATGTCTTATCTCTCAAACGAAAGCAGCACAAATGGTCATTTCAACTGCACAAAACAGCACAAACGAGGACGGACAAAATTAGACTATTTTTGGTGTAATTCAGAGCATGTCGGGGTTGATTTTGTAATAGCCCAAAACTTTAATTGTTAGTATCTCAAAAATGAGTAGCACAAACATTCATTGAAACTGCACAAAACAGCACAAACAAATGAGACTATTTGACGGTAGTTTCGGGCAGTGTTGGTTGGCCGACTTCACTCAGGTGCTGTTGTTTTTGCGGAACTAAGCACTCAAGACCTCCCTTTAAAGCTGTTTTGTAAACCACGTGGCATTCTCCAACACGTTCACTTCTAAGGAAGTGAGGGAGGCTTTTTTTTTTTGATGTAAGACTTGAGATGGTTTTCTTCCGGAGAAAATACCTCATTAAAAGGAAGATCATTCCTTTATGGCAAAAAGGGGGGAAATGCTCACTTTCCGTTTCTTCATTGCAACATTAAAGGCGAGCCGGAGAAAAGGGGCGTGAAAATAATCTGCATGTGCCTTGGACTTTACTCTTATTCTAATTTACTCTAATTTGCATATCATTTGCATATGATATTGTGAAATGCTGTAGGAAAAAAGCATAACCCCCTAAAATAATCCACTTCGTTTTAAATTAAGTAGCAATAGACCAATAAAATATAAACACAAGACACACACCGTCGTTCTTTTATCCAAAGTAGATAAAGAAACATTAGTTTTAGATTTCGCTGTGTAAAACAGGGCAAGCTCCACCCGCAAGTCATGCGTGATTCATTTGCACTTTTGACGCCTAAAGCTCCACACCCTCTGAAGTTTCTGACTGCTGTGGTCCGGGTGGACCTGTCAACAGCGCCCGCAAACACCAGAAAACTCCCCGACGACGCCAGGAAAACTCGCTAGATTTGTCGCTAGTCCAAACGGTAGTAATTCTACACTCGATCAAACTTAAAATGAGTCAGAGATGGCTGCATAAGACTCATTTTATCTGGTCTACATCATAAATGTGTTTATTTACATGTAAATTTTACCGGAAGAAAATCTTGGAAAATGCTCTGGTAGAAGTTTATACTGGAGGATTGCTGAGCCGCTCATTTCACTGTCAATCAAAAAGGGTCTCAGACAGATCATCCAATCATCACATGCAGGACATGTCCAAAAAATTTTTAAATGCACATTTCCCCCTCTTTGGTGCGACACAAACCAAACAGCCCAGTTTTACCCACCCACACACGAATGTTGAAGCTGGGAGTTTCCCTAAAACGCAGTTTTCAAGGACAAAAACTTATGTTTGCGTGTGGACGACAGGCAAAAAAACGCATGGAAACATGCGGGTTTTTCACATTTCTGTATTTGTATACGCATATCCTATATGACATGCTGCGATGTAGTCGCCAGCGTTTCATAAGGAAAGGTCAATAATCCTGGTATACTGCCGGTACATAAATACTGATCGTTTTAACGCGTTCCGCTTAAATAGGCCCGATTAGCTGGAGGTCAACTAGCAGGTCCCGCTTCGTTTGACACATGATGGCACCATCTTTTGCTCTGTTTGCATTGTTTGCCAACACGGTCAGATAAAAGCAAGACAAAGCTGCACTGCGGGGGGTTGCTCGCCGTGACGATATCGGTCGCGTTTCCTCTCCCAGGCAACTAACGTTTTTTCTCCCGTGTTCCTGCTTCCTCTGGAGGACTAACTTAAGCTCTTTTCTGCCAGGGACGAGTTAACAGGTATGGGATATTGAAAGGGAATGAACGTCACAATCTGTGTGACAGTTTGAGTTTGTATGCCCTTGTGTTGGTATTTTGCTTATTTGACATGTTTCCCCTGCCTTCTCGGTTTGTCACCTTTTTGTAATTACACGCACCTGGTCCTCAATTACTTCGGCACTATTTAAGTTCAGGTGTGTGCACCCTTAGGCGTGGTGTCATTTGTTGTTTTTTTCCTTGTGATGCGTCGCTCTTATGTTCTTGCCGCTGCTTTGCAGCATCGTTATTAAAGATTCCTCCAATTCACCTGCTTGGCATCCAGCTCTCCGCATCCCCGGGGTCCGTCCACCATGCCGCGACGAGCGCTTCATGACAAGGAATGGATGAATATTTATTTATTTAGTGTACAACTTCCTATAGTTTTCATTTGGACATTTACAAACAATGTCAAGATTGATTTTAAAAACTAGCAATGCTCATATAACAGATTATAATATTAGAATAACAAAAATGATAGCGAGAGTATGTGGTATCAATACAACAGTAATAATAATAGTAACAATAAAAACACTAATAAAATGGCAAGGCGGTGGGTCAAATAAGTAGGTTTATATTTCATTTTGAAAATATAAACCCCGGTACAGCATTTTAATTAGTAAAAATATAATTATTATAATTATATTTTTTATATTTGTAAAAACTATATAAAATATATACAAATACACATTTTTTAAAAATATTTACATTTCTTTTTTCAAACTAATTGGTGAGACTTTGACAATAATAATGCTTCAAAAAATGATATACATAATATCTATTACATGTTGGATTGTTTGTTTATGGCTGTAAATATTTATTTTTTTATTTTTAATGCAATAATAACAATAATAACATAGCAAGGTGGTGGCGGTGTGCCAAATAAATTTTGTAAATTTGTGTATTTTCTATTATATAAAGCAAACAAGGATTTTTTGTAACTATCAAAAAATGTGTGTAAAATGTATACAATTAGACATATTTTTTATACATAAATCATTAAAAATATAATGGTGGGAATTTGATCTTGAGAATAATAATGGTAACAATAATAAAAATAATGACAATGTGGTGAATACAACTATTTTATGATCATTTGTATTACGTATTACATATGTATTACATATCAAACGATATTTTGAAAAATAAATATAACCATAAGGGTAATGAATGGGATGAAGGGATGTCGTGAGCCAAGTAATTACAGACATGTGTATTTTCATTTTTGAAAGTATAAACTAAATATGTTTAAATATTTCATTAAAGTGTCACATTTAGTACTTTAAAAGAGAAATAATACAAAATAACACAGTCCTCCACAGTAACTTAGATCATGTTGCACTTTTGCAGACTTTGATTATATTTTGTTGCCTTGGATTGAAAGTCTGATTTCTCTTGAAGGCTCCAATGATATTATATGCAGCAATACTGTTGAACGTTCAAATGTTTCTTTCTTTCTCTTTATTTCTTTTCCTAAGAAGTCACTTTTATTTATTTTTTTTATTTTTTAAGGTGGAAATCGAGAGCTGCAACTTCAACTTTTTTGTTGATCCGGGTAAAACTAATGGATGACATTCCTGCTTTTCCTAATCACCTGACTATAACGTACTCAGTGCATATTTTCCTCTATTGGAAAGGCTGCCTTTACCGAGATCATATTTTTTTTCCAAAGAGGTATTAATGTTTTTTGTTAGCGTCGCACTTTGCCATAATGCCTTTATGTTTCACACAAAGCCCTCGTTGTCTTCCTGTTGCAACGTGCGACGCCGGGCTAATGAAGCCGCCTTGCATAACACAAACAAAGGATGCAAGAGGCAGCGAGAATGCGCCGTGCATGCTAAGATAGGAACCTGTTTAACATGCAGTTTAGCTATACTGCCGGTTTGTTCTCCCAATCACGCGTGTGCTCTTTAAATATTTACCAGCACATGTGATGCACCCGCTCGCTTCCTGGAACCATGACAAGTCCCGCATCACAGTCACCCTTTCATGTGTTCCCAGTCATTGTGTCAGCCATAGGATATCAGGCAAAGAGAAATAATCTGTTCCCGGGTCAAACTGTGAGCGTCATAAAAATATTTTTAGCATTCTTACCTGTCCTGCAAGTGGAAACAAATTAACCAGAAAACTGAGTTTGGGTTGTGCCCAGGTTTTTCCTTGCCTCCGTTGCAAAGTGCAGTGTGGGCTGTGTTTGAGGTTTCTTCGTTAAATTGAGTTTTTCCTTGCCTCTGTCACCAAAGTGCCTTGACTGAGTCTTGATTCTGTTTGAGGTTTATAATGTGGAGGGA
The DNA here is from genome assembly GCA_024372805.1 of Oostethus manadensis. Classification (NCBI taxonomy): domain Eukaryota; kingdom Metazoa; phylum Chordata; class Actinopteri; order Syngnathiformes; family Syngnathidae; genus Oostethus; species Oostethus manadensis. The sequence goes on along the minus strand of QODF01000094.1, from coordinate 332,050 downwards.
GTTTTTCCTAGCCTTTATTGGTTTTACATTATCTCTTTCACTAAAGTGCCCACATTGATTCTTGGCTATGAAAGTGGTTTTCCTTGCCTCTGTCACCAAAGTCCCCAGGCAGCGTCTTGGCCCGCTTTGAGGTTTATACTTTGGAGGGAGTTTTCCTAGCCTTCATTGCAAAAGTACCCACGTCCAGTCTACGTTGTGTTTGAGGTTTCTTTCTTAAATTGAGTTTTTCCTTGCCTCTGTGCCCACAACTAGTCTCTGACCTGTTTGTGGTTTATTCCTTGGAGGGAGTTTTTCTTGTCCTCCATTTCACTGAGCTGCAGTGGGTTTAAGGTGTCCTCCTTAAATTGGGTTTTTTCTTGACACCATTGCCAAAGTTCTCACACTGAGTCTTGGCTACAGTAGAGTTTTTATTTTCCTTAGAGGGAGTTTTCCCCGCCTCCATTGCCAAACTGCCCTCATAGCATGAGTCTGGGTTGTGTTTGGTGTTTCTTAAAAAAAAAAGCTTTTACCTTGTCTTCATCATCAAAGTGCCAACACTTAGTCTTGGGAATGTTAATGTTTTTTCCTTAGAGGGAGTTTTTCCTGACCTCCATTGACAAAATTCCCCCACTGTCTGAATCTGGGTGGTGTTCGAGGTTTCTTCCGGTGAGAAGCTTTTACCTTATCTCTATCGCCAAAGTACCAACACTTAGTCTTAGCTATGGTGTGTATTTTTTCTTTTAGGAAGTTTTTCCTTGCCTCCATTGCCAAACTGCCCCCACCGTGTGAGTCTAGGTCGTGTTTGGCGTTTCTTCAGAAGAAAAGCTTTTACCTTGTTTTCACCGTCAAAGTGCCCACACTGAGTTTTTACTATGTTAGTGTTTTGTCCTTAGAGGGAGTTTTTTCTGCCCTCCACTGCCAAAATAACCACACCGAGTCTGGTTTGTGTTTTACGTTGTTTCCTGAGAGAGATTTTCCTTTGTCTCTGTCAGCAAAGTGCCCCTTTTGAGTCTCTGCTCTGTTAGAGAGACTTTTTCCTTGACTTAATTGCCAAAGCGGCCACACCGAATCTGGGTTTCATTTGAGATTTATTCTTAAAAGGTTTCTAGTTTGTCCTGGCTAAGTTAGTGTTTTGTCCCTAGGGGGAGTTGTTCCTTGCCTCCATTGCCAAAGTGCCCACACTGAGTCTGGTTTGTGTAGGGCTTTCTTTCTGACAGGAGTTTTTTCCTTGTCCAACTAAGCCTTGAAAACAACAATTCTTATGGCAAAATATGTTTATCATATCCAGCATGCAGACTTTTTGGTCGGGAATGTCAGTGACATAAATAAAACTTTTAAAGGACACAACCAAGTTTATGACCACGTACCAGTACATTTTTGGATTTTATTTTTTGCAGATTAGTAGCTTGATTTCCCCAGCCATGGTTCTATTTTTGGCCTAACAGCCTACATATTTCGTTCATGTTTCTCCGGGTCAAGCGTAAGTCCTGCTGGGAAACATAAGCCAATGATTGGCACATTTAAATTTAAGCTTACAATGCAGAACGCTGCCGGGTGATCCGGATGGATCTGTCTTCGCCAAAGTACCCCACACTAAGTCTTGGTTCTGTTCAGGGTTTCTTCCTTTGAGGGACTTTTTCTCTGCCTCGGTTGCCAAAGTGCCTACTCTGACTTGTGTTCAAGGTTTCTTTCAATGGGGACTTTTTCCTTGCCTCCATCGCCAAAGTGCCTGCACTGAGTCCCAGTTGTGTTTGAGGGTTCCTTGTAGGAGTTTTTCCTTTGTCTTTGCCAAAGTGGCCCACACTAAGCCTCGGTTCTGTTCGGGCTTTGTTGCTTTGAGGGACTTTTTCTTTGTCTCTGGTGCCAAAGTGCCTACTCTGACTTGTGTTCAATGTTTCTTTCTATAGGGATTTTTTCTTTGCCTCCATCTCTAAAGTGCCTCACACAGAGTCTCAGTTCTGTTCGGACTTTCTTCCATGGAGGGACTTTTTCTCTGCCTCAGTTGCCAAAGTGCCTACACTGACTTGTGTTCAAGGTTTCTTTCTATAGGGACTTTTTCCTTGTCTCCATCGCCAAAGGGCCTGCACTGAGTCTCCATCGTGTTTGAGGTTTACTCCATGTAGTTGTCCTTGTCACCAAAGTGACCCACACCAAGTCTCGGTTCTGTTCAAGGTTTCTTTCTTGCCCCTGTATGCATTATTGCTGTTTATGTGGTGTTTCTGGGGTTACAAATAACACATGA
>QODF01000094.1:228527-328719 GCA_024372805.1 Oostethus manadensis | reverse complement strand
TGACATGGGAAAAGCTGTTTTTCTGTGTTCTCCAGTTTGTGTTACTGGAGCGGCTCTGCAGGAGCTTTTAATCAGCTAATTACCACAAGCTTCATGTTCCATCAGCCATCAGACAATCAGAACACATGGGCTATGGAGGCCATCCATCTACATAAATCAGGTCTTTTATTTATGAGCGTCCTTGCTGACAGTTTCATCTGGAGTGAAAATCTGAGAGGTGACCTAAAACATAACAGAGTGGAAAAGGGTGTTTCTTGCGGAAAAAAGCTATTAGTGATGCTTTCATCTCACCTAAAACAGTGTGCAGGTAGCTCTGGCTAAATACAAGGAGACAGCAACACTATTAAATTTGAATTACTTCAAAAAGCGTGTATTCCCTAATGTCGTTTGTACTTTGTCTTATTCAGCGACGCTCACGCTGCAAATGCATTGGACGGCGAGTTTCCATGTCCGTGCAATTAATTCGAGCAAGGAACTAAAAGTGGGTTTTATCCGCAGATCTCACAGCATCTGCATATTTCATGTCTTTGGTAGTCAAGCTTATTGCTGTATTGCTTAGAAATGTACTGTTCCGTTATTTTTTACCTAACGTATTTGATTACTTTGATTATGAAGCCTATTTTATTTATTTTTTGATCAAAGCTTTTACCGAAGAAAAGCTGTGTTGGCTCACATATTTATACACAAGCAATGTATATACAATACATTCCTAATTAGATTTTCTATTTTTAAGATAGCTTAGATACTTTTTCAACCAATTTTCTGTCTTACTATTTTTTTTTACTTATTTATTGTGTTACTGTTTGTTTTGTTCAACTAATTCCCCTTTTTAATAAACATTTAACCTAGGGAAGCTTCAAGATATGGTAATTACTGTTGGTAATTACTATATTCCAACCTACAGTATTTTTTATACATTTTTTTACCAATTGTATATGTTGTTTTTGCACCTAATTTGTTACTTTATCATTATTACCTATGTTGTAATTTTTCTTTTTATATTTATTTTGACACCTTTAATTTTATTTCCTGTCATTTTAATAAACAGATCTAAAATATTATGTATGTCAACTTTTACCTTTATTTATATCATTTTTTAAATTTGTATTATTTTATTATAATAATGCCACAAGCCTAGTGTGGATAAGCGGCATCGAAAATGCAATGACGGATATTATTTTTTAGCCATAATTGTGTTTTTTGTTTTTTTTACCTAATTTGATTTTTTACTTTAAATATAACAGTTTTTTGTATGTTCGCATATTGAGGTGTGGGAAAATTTCACAAAGAGGTGTGGGCTCCATTCTTGATGACTCAAACCTTCACCAGAGCTGTGGCGGTCCGAAACAAACGGCTAATTTGATCGGAACGTGTGACCTTTGCCACTGTGGCACTCGGCTGGCTTGAATTCACGGTGGCTTTTGACAGGCTGCTAATGTCAGGGCTTTTGCAGCGTGTCGGGAAAGAATAGTGTAATTTCATTACGGCTGTAAAGCCTCTTTTGCTGCTCTGTAAGCCTCCATGATGACTGCAACTCAAAGCAACGCAGAAAAAACGCAACGCTGTACTGGGCCTGGTGCGTTTCGGCACGCAGAAGGCTTACTGTTGGTGAAAAGCGCCTGAATAAAGATAGGCAGTGTGATGTGATGTCTGTGTGGTATATGGCATGACATGTTAGACGCTCCTAAGACTGAAGGATGACAAACTGTACACTGCACGTGCTCGTTTTGCTGTCATGAGCGCGCCCTCTACTGGGCAGAGTCTTTCTATGAACTGGTAAACTAGGCCTTAAATGTCCAACGCAGCTCATTTCTAATGGAGTGATTGTTTTGCATTGTTTGCGTGCATGCACTAGCAAAAAGCATGTTGGCTTGAGAACCTACGATATAAATCTTGGCTGCTTCATTTAAGATTTATCATCATAAGCTTGACATGAAAAAATAAATCAGATTTTAAAAAACTATACTATCACTACTAAGTACTACTGTCTACTTGTGGCAGTTATTATCTTGGCTACTTGGGTTCTAATCATTCATTCATTTTCTATAGCGCTTATCCCCATTAGGTACGCCGGAGCCTATCCCAGCTGACTTCGCCAGTCAATCACAGGCAAAGGTTATAATCAGGGCTTGATTAAACAAATCGCGATTAATTGCATTTTCTCCACAGTTAACTCATATTTACTCCCAATTAATCGCAGATAAAAAGACGTTTTTGTCTATACTAAAGCAAGGACGTAAATCTCTGTGCTAAACAATTTGATACGCATCTAAGATACGATTCAAAAACGATATATTTTTCAAACGGAATGATTCGATACCGTGTACAGATAATATGATTCGAAACGATTCAACGATTACATTCGTTGATGAAGACATTGATATTACGTCACGAAATACAGAAGCCAAGTCTATATTTTGGCATTTTTACAGTTTTCTTCAACACATCATATACCCGACAGGCGCGATGATGAAAAACACAGAAATTAAAAAATAAAACTACTTGCAAATATCAATACTTTTTTTTGTTTGTTTTTTTGTAAAAGGATATTGTTTTCGGAAATATGGGTCGTTATTTACTTGAAAAATAATATATAGTTAGAAATCCCCGTTTTTGCATGTTTAATCCGAGCGGCCTCTTGTACCACTGTGTTTGACGGTCCTTAAAGGTACCATTTAACTTTGCATTCATTTTTTGCTTTTAATTTGATGTTGTTACTGTCTTAGTTTTACATGATAGATATTAAGATTACTTTGATGTCTGTGATGTATGCATGTTTTACTGATGCATTGCAAAGTGTGCTGCTAAAGCGAGCACTGCGAATGTTATTGATTCAAATATAACAATGCATCCAATTCACCGTCTTCTTGCTTTCCACTTCTTCTCCTTTTGCTGTGTTTCTGCTTCTTCTTCCAATGTTTCTTAACAATCCTTCTTATGCTGCTTTTGCTTCTTCTCACACTGACCTTGTGCTCCTTCGTGTGCTTCTTCCTTGCATTACTTTATTGTTATTATGCTTTCTGATGATGTTTTTTTCCTACTTTATATTCTACTTCTTCCTGTTTCATCCTGTTTTTTTTCCTGGCATTACTACTACGTTTGAGGCGTCTTTGTATTCTGCTTCTTCTTCTGATGCTCCTGCTTCTTCCTATGCTTCTTCATCTTATTCTGCTTTTTTTCTTCTGCTACACATGCTTCTTCTTGCGCTTCTTCTTCCTGTTATGCTTTTTACGATTCTTTGAATGCGTTTTCTTCTTTTTCGTATTATTCTTGTTATGCTTCTTGTTATTCTTCTTGCTTCCTGGTATGCTTCTTCTTCATATTCTGCTTCTTCTGATGCATCTTCATCTTACTATGCTTTTTTTTCTTGCGCTTCTTGTCTCTTCTTCTGTCTTCTTTTTGCACTTCTTGTGCTTTGTTTGCTGCTTCTGCTTCTTTATATGCTTCTTCTTTGTCTTCTGGTGCTTCTTTTTATGCTTTTTCTTATACTTTTGTGCTTCTTATTCTTGTTGTGCTTCTTATGCTTTGCAGGATGCTTCTTTTTTAGCTTTTTACTCTTAGTATGCTTCTTCAACTTCTTCATTTCTTATGCTTCTTATTCTTGTTGTACGTTTCACAATTCTTGCTGTTATGATGCTTTTGCTCATTGCACATGACAGCGAGCCTTAGCCCTAGTTTCCATCATGGCCAAAAGTCAAAATTTGCTGTTTTAAGATGTTTGAGGGACAATATCAAACTCTCTCCTGCACCTAATAGCCGCTGAGTGTCTTAAAGGGAGGCTCTAATTGGAGAGATTCATCACATGACGAATGGCGGCTGTAGCGCTAAGAGGCCTATGAGGGCACTTGACAGCCCGCCATAAATCTTACTTCACACATGGCGCCACAAACATATTTGCATCTCTCATTTCAGCACGTGAAATTAGCTGCAAAATGTGATGCAGCGGCCCAGCATTCCACCGATAACTTAAGCTCTCTTTCAATCCTATTTCTCTCACCAATCCCAGCGCCGACTCGGGTCTCTGGAGTGAAGCGATATAGTATTGAAATGCACCTTAGTCACCTTGGTGGTGACACCGGATGATTGCAATGTTTGTTTTATCAAGGAAGAGCTTGGAGGCTCTGTTATTAAACCCCAAATACATATGCGTAACAATATGACCTTACACTAATTTGTAATCCGCAATACATGCTGGGAAGCCCACATGCACACTCCTCAAACAGGGAGATACCCGGTATACTCCTGAGTAGGCCTGGCATGATAATGGATATATTAAATAATCAAACGATTAAAAAAAACTACAAAGTCGGTCGTTTTGCTGTCCTCCATAAATTGACATGTGCATGCGTGTTTATTTTCCTCTCTCTCCTCTCTCTTTACAACACAGGCTGGATGACAAGAGGCTTCCATCTTCCATCCAAGTTAGTTTCATGCTGGACGTTGGATATTCGTCTCTGTTAAGGTTAATTTCACATTGGAAGTTGGATATTCGGCTCCGTAGCAACAGCGGTAGACCCCCCCTCACTGTGCCTGAACTGCACTCTCTGGTGCGGGGACTGCTCATTCACAGCAGCATGTCCTCACAAACACTAACCAGCCCTCTCCTGAACAAAACATGTCCAGGCGGCAACCAGAAAAGTTGGTGAAAAAACGTTCATACGATTATTAGCCGCCGAACGTTAACATGAGCCAGTATAAGCTAGCTGGGTTAGCTTGACTTAGTGGCGCATGCTAATGCAACTGGGTGTGTGTGTGTGCCTGTATAAGTTGTGCTTTAGTACTTGGTAATGTTCGTGCACGTTGTGTGTGAAATAGAGACAACAGCCTTAGGTTCAAGAGGCACTCCATAGCTATCTCACTTAATCAAAACACATTTTCAACACACATTACATTTCACTTTTGCAGCCTTCAAAATAAGAGCAGCCCACATCCTGTCAAACATTGGTTATAAAACAAAAAATATAAAAATAGCTTAAATAAAGCAATTACAATGGCCTCGCCAATTTTATTTCAAAGCTCTTAACATTGCAATTACAATGTAAAAAGTTTTTTAGAAATCCAAGTTTATTGCTTTTGATATGATGTACTCGCATTATTATGCCATATAATTAATGAAAAAAGGGTCTCAAAAATGTTGTCAATAATGTCAATATGCAAGACAATTATTGTCCAGCAAAATGTGTTATTGTGGCAGGCCTACTCTTGGGGTTTATAAAGCAGTGGCGTTTGGTTTGAGAACCTCCGGTCAGGCCCCCCTGCTGTGCTGCCTGCGTTATTATCTTCATGACAAACACACCAACAGTAGCGTTGTCATTAAACCCCAACTTTGGATTGACTTGGAATTTCTCACTTTGCTCAACACAAAACACCCACTGTAACTTTGCGTTTAGCCGAATCACCCCGCAATTTGGTGCAGCCTTTTGGGGGACTGGCAAGCATGCGTGTGTAAACTTGATGCAAAACGTCTTTAGAAAGGAATTGACCATCGGTCTGATGATTAGAAAAACATAAAGACATTCATAATACATGTATGTTAGCATGTCTTCCAAAACATTTTTACCACAATCTAAAGGGGGCGCTACAGAAAGTCAATGCTATTTATAATTATAGTAGTATTCCTATATTGAAATGACACCTTTAATGTCTATTTGCGACATTGTTGTTGGTGGTTATGACATTTCTGCCTTGAATAATTGCATTGATTGATCCATTGTTGTATGTAAACGATTTTGCTGAAATACCCCTGTTAATGTGCATTGGTATGCCCGATAGAGGGGCATTTAAAGGGACGGTTTCATCCCTATCAGAGGAGGAAAGTAGGTTGGAATTGTCAAGTTAATTTGTAACAGTGTTGGTTACCAGTAGTTTGAGGTTTTTCCTTACTTTTTGAGTTTCTTTTGGCTTTCCCGGTAAATGTTTGGCACTATACGTATATATATTTTGGCACTGTAAATATTTGTGCATTTTTTTTTGTGCACTGCTTGGGAATTAGTGGGAAGAACCATCACCAACAGCAGTTCTACGACTGTGGCGTCATTTCTCCCAGTTTTTTGGGGGTTTTTTTTACCTGCGACTGTGGCTGTTTTAGAAATCCCACAGACGCGGTGCAGAGTTCGAAGGGTTTGACATCTCTTTGAATTAGCAGAGACAGAATGGTTGTAAAGCGGCGCAAGGATGAGAAGAGAAAATGGGATACAAAATGGAAAAAGGATTCCACTGCAGATGTCTTTGTAGGGGAGACGCTAAAGTGGTGCGTAAATTGACATTTTGAAAATGCGTCACGGTAATGCCGGCTTGTCATTATCACTAACACTGCAGAGACTGTGTGTGACAACACTCTTCACGTATAACAACAAAACAATTACTTCTAGGAATTCGTCTTTTTGGATGGCTTCATGCAAAAACTTCGGAAGTGGTCTATGAATTAGTAGCTCAACGTTTTTAGCCCTTTAAAGTTCAGTGTGGAAAAACAACCAAAATATACCCGATTAACACGGCCAGTCGTCCATCCCAATACCTTTAACGGGGAGGTTATTGGGTATTTTTGCCACTGTCACTTCTGTTTCCTATTGGCGGACCGGCAAGTCACCACTTTTGTTGACATCAGCGTCAGTTTTCTGCCTCATTGGAATATACTACCTACGTGGGCAACCGCATCACTGACTGCCCAGCCTGCGTGGTGGCTGGGCCTGTTCACTTGGGCCTGGACCACACAGGTATGGCGGTGGACCAGGCTGTGGACGCCACCAATTTAGGGCTACAAGACAGTGCACTACAGAAGACATGGCACACTGCCAGTCCTGCATTGTTGTGTGCCCTCCCCACAGGCCAACCACACCACAGGTGCCAATAGGCCGGAGGCTTTTGACAGCACCCGTGGGGGCTTGGATTCAGTGGCTGCTGCTGGTCATTCAAGGACAGGAAGGTCATTTTTTTCCCGGCCAACATAAATGTGTTTATATATAAATTCTACCCTCCATTCCTTTTCCACAACATGATCTGTCACCCTGTCGTACCACCCAGGCGTCGTTTCGACGGCTCGTTTGGGAAAGAAACAGCAGACTGACAGAAGAGAGCCGCTGGGGATTGATAAAGTCTGTGGATCAGTTCAAAACAACGGAATGAAAAATGCTCTGGTGGAGGTTTATACTCCAAGACCGAGGAAGTGGTGCCGGTTTCCTAGGATAAGAAGCTGATTCTGAACAAAAGATGAAGGTATTCTAGCGTGTATTTAGTCAATAACATGCATTTAGATGTAGTTTTAAGCATGTCAACTAAGACTAAAACAGTAGTATGTACTTTAAATTGAAGAAAAAAGTCAATTATCCATTTTCATGAGATGTTTTGGGGGCCCCTTGCAATCTCAGGACCCCTGTGTTTTCCTAATGAAGGTTGAATAACTTGAATAACAAAAGCATTATATTCTACCAAGGGAGTATTAGAACCACAAAGTAATGTAATTCTAACATCCTAAAACTTAGTAATAGTAATTTATGAGTAAAAACCTTTACACTAGCATTCAGACTACAGTCGTCCCTCGCTACAATAAATGCATATCTAAGCAAATTGTATAAAATTCATACATTTCTGGCCTAAATGAAGCATTTTCAAGCACACAAATGGCTAAATGAACTAACATTCAAATACAAGGGAGAAGAAACATTGTAATTGGGAATGTAGTAGTCTACATTGGCCACTAGGTGTCAGTGTTCAGTGAGACGAGGACCAGATCGCAAGGAAAGGCTTTACATTTTGCACGTTTACATTATCCCACAACAGGAACAAAGGTAACGACACAATAATCATAACAACACAGGCTACTGTTGGGGCCATAAGCCACGACAGACAACATCACCTCTGAACCTCTGACATCACTTCCTGCCCTCCCGCCACTAAGGTCGGCTCAGGAACACATTTATTGTGACACACAGGACCAGGAGTTTTATTTACATCTTAAATGGCTTATTTACTCTTATTATGTCTACTACATGGGGTAATACTAGTGTACAATACAATACCTTAATGAGACAAAAGCCACTGCAGGAAGAACGCGGTCCCGAAAAAACAAGGAAGTTTATCTTAACTTATTTAGGTCTAATATGTCTTATTTTGTCTAATTATATCTACCAAATGGGTAATATACAGTGGTGTGAAAAACTATTTGCCCCCTTCCTGACTTTTTATTCTTTTGCATGTTTGTCACACTTAAATGTTTCTGATCATCAAACACATTTTAATATTAGTCAAGGATAACACAAGTAAACACAAACACACAGTTTGTGAAAACTTGCAACAAGTCTTTTACACGCTCTGGAGGAATTTTGGCCCACTCATCTTTGCAGAATTGTTGTAATTCAGTTTTATTTGAGGGTTTTCTAGCATGAAGCGCCTTCTTAAGGTCATGCCACAGCATCTCAATGGGATTCAGGTCATGACTTTGACTAGGCCTCTCCAAAGTCTTCATTTTGTTTTTCTTCAGCCATTCAGAGGTGGATTTGCTGGTGTGTTTTGGGTCATTGTCCTGCTGCAGCACCCAAGATGGCTTTAACTTGAGTTGACCAACAGACGGCCGGACATTCTCCTTCAGGATTTTTTGGTAGACCGTAGAATTCATGCTTCCATCTATCACAGCAAGCCTTCCAGGTCCTGAAGCAGTAAAACAGCCCCAGACCATCACACTACCACCACCATATTTTACTGTTGCTATGTTGTTCTTTTTAATGAAATGCTGTGTTACTTTTACGCCAGATGTAACGGGACACGCACCTTCCAAAATGTTCAATTTTTGTCTCGTCAGTCCACAAGATATTTTCCCAAAAGTTTTGGCAGTCATCGAGATGTATTTTAGCAAAATTAAGACGAGCCTTAATGTTCTTTTTGCTTAATAGTGGTTTGCGTCTTGGAACTCTGCCATGTAGGCCGTTTTCGCGCAGTCTCTTATGGTGGAGTCGTGAACACTGACCTTAATTAAAGGCCTGCAGTTCTTTAGATGTTGCCCTCGGATCTTTTGTGACCTCTCGGATGAGTTGTCTCTGCGCTCTTGTGGTTATTTTGGGCGGCCGGCCACTCCTGGGAAGGTTCACCACTGTTCCATGTTTTTGCCATTTGTGGATAATGGCTCTCACTGTGGTCATCAGGCCTGGGGGTGGCTACAGAAATTGAACTCAGGTGTGATAAACCAGTTATTTTTTCACAAGGGGCGCAATCACGTTTTCACACAGGGCATGTAGATTTTGAGTTTTTCCCTCCCTTAACGTAAACCTTAATTTAAAAACTGCATTTTGTGTTCAATTATTTTATCTTTGACTAATAGTTAACTTTTTTATGAGCAGAAACAATTAAGTGTGACAAACATGCAAAAGAATAAAAAGTCAGGAAGGGGGCAAATAGTTTTTCACACCACTGTATAACTTTATGAATGTTAACAGAGCTTTATTAATCATATTGAGAACATTGTTAATGGGTTTTCTATGCCATAACTGTGAAAATATTCCATCCATTAATATCAAAACCTACTTTGCGGTATTCCACTTATTGCTGTCCAGTAGGAATGCAGGTCGGCAGCTGACACGAGCAAGCACATCATCCCTGTCCATCCACGCGTGGCTCTAATACTCATAAATGCAGTAGTATGGAGTGATGGGGAATATACAAGGCAGTAAAATGAAAAAGAAACACATTTTGTTTGTGTCTTGTGTTTATAGAAAGGGGAGCTGCGCTTTGCCTCCTACTGTGGAGGCCGCATGGTGCTGCAGAAGTCTTCGGTGAGAGCGTTTCCGTGGGGTTACGGCCCCAAGGGCCAGCAGGTCACTGTCTACTTGTCAGGACCAATGAGACAGAAGAGCTCACCAGTCACTGTGACCAAAGGTAAATGTAGATGGGCTGTTGTCGGGTGCGAAGTGTATGCAGACGCCCGCGGGGCTGCTGTGACAGGCTTGGGAAGAGAGAAAGAAAAAAAGTCTGAGTGATCTTGACAGGGACTTTCTGCAAGTGGCTTGGAAATAATGCGACTTCCAACGTTAGGCACAGCAGAAAGCTGAATGCAGCAGCGATGCTTGCCTTAAGCCAGGGGTGGGCAAACTGCGGCCCCCGGGTCACATCAGGCCCACCGGGCATTTCCAAATTACTTTTCTTTTTCTAAGCTTTAACATGGAAACTGTAGCTAGCAACATGACTTGCGGTGCTACCGTGGCACAGGAAGTGGTCAGATGCACTATGTAGCTTGTACAAAAGAAGCGACCCAAACAATGTAACCTACCTACTCCATCATGTGGGCATGCAAATGAATGTCTACGAACAGCACCCATGCCAAACTTTCACCCATATATTCCCACCGCAAGGCATGCTGGGTATCTCTCCCATCAAGTGGCCGTGCTTGTCACATTTTTAACGGATTGTAAAACACGTTGAGGTCTTCAGGGACGTAAACAAGGAGAGATGTTCACATACTCCTGAGATCCAATGTTAACATGCTAATGTTTGCATGTTAACACCTTGCATGATAGTGCTAAGCATTCACAGAAGCGCCTACCCGTCAATACGGCTAAAACTGATACTATGCTAATGTTAGCATGTTAGCAATGGTAACATGCTAACAGCATGATAGTGTAAAGTGTTTAAGTGTCTACCGATAAGTGTCTACGATAGTGGAAAGCGTTTACATATGGAAATAGCAACAAATGCTAGCATGCTAACGCCTAGCATGATAATGGAAAGCGTTTACATCTGGAAATAGCAAAAAATGCTAGCATGCTAACGCCTAGCACGATAGTAGAAAGCGTTTACATATGGAAATAGCAAAAAATGCTAGCATGCTAACGCCTAGCATGATAATAGAAAGCGTTTACATATGGAAATAGCAAAAAATGCTAGCATGCTAACGCCTAGCATGATAATGGAAAGCGTTTACATATGGAAATAGCAAAAAATGCTAGCATGCTAACGCCTAGCATGATAATGGAAAGCGTTTACATCTGGAAATAGCAAAAAATGCTAGCATGCTAACGCCTAGCATGATAGTACATGATGTACTGACAAGGTTAATGTGCTCTGACCATTTTTTTTTTTGTGGAGTTATATGCACAAATCCTGAAAATGTCCTATCTCGCAATGCTTTCTTTTAAAAATGTCTGGATGTGACTGTGAGCCGAATCACCCCCAAAATGTAATCAGTTCTTCCATAACCCGTTTGCGACAATTCCTAAAAATGTCATCCAAATCCATTCAGAACGCTTCACAGACAGAGAAACAAAGAAAGGCCGGTTTTAGCATTGGGCTTGCGAAAAGAATACGGGACATAGACAGTTAATTGTTATTGTGTAAAAGTGGAGCATTAAACATGATAAGCAAGTATGAAAAGATAGATGGGTTATAGCAAGAGTCTTAAAGGCGGAGACGTTAGTGCAGTGAGGGTGGGTGTGGGGTATTGGTGACGGTACCGGAGAGGAAGCCAGTGGTGGTTTCGAAGGACGGGGGTGATGTGGTCCCGAGTTTGAGTGAGTAACTATGTGCTTTGCTTGGAAGTCCACAGAAAATGCATGCACAGTATGTTGCATTCAAAGTCACCCCTGAAGGTAGTTGTTTTTCTACCAAAGTGTCACTTTATGTAATGCCCATTGGAAACTGTTGACATGCCACCAGGAAAACTGCTATGACGTTAAGAGGAGCTGAAATAGGAGTTGGACAGCTTCACGGAGGCCGGGATCAGGTGGGAGGAGCCAGAAGACTGCAGTGTCTGAGCTGTAGCAAAGAGATGACAACATGAGCAAATACAAGAGATAGTTTGAATTCACAATCTGGAGGCCAACGCTCATTTTGGCCCTGTCATCATTTACTGTTGACCCCAGCCTGGAAGGTAATGGAGACTAACAGGCCTCCCAGTCTGCGGGCCATATATGGTCCTTGAGGCTGCAAAGTGCTATTACATGGAAAAATAAAGGGTAAGCACACTGATAACAATACAAGGATCATCTCAGAGCCAGTAGAAATGTTTCTTTTTTCCATTGCTGGTCTTTACAAAATCTTAAACTGCTCCTAATAGATACAGAATTCTGCCACACGACATCTCTCATTCATGCAGTCTAACCTGCGATTTGCTCGGCCTTCTCAAAACCAAAGCGCTGGTGTCTTTGATAGGCCTCAAAATTGACGGAGGCGTCGTCCTCAGACAGGCTGTGAGGAACCTGGCCATCGCCTGGGCGACACACCTCAAAACGAATCCACCGGTAGCTGAGAGGACATGAAAGCCAGATATGAGCTGCACGTCGTTAAGGTTAAGCGATGTGAGCAACGCGTACTTGTTGCATTTGCGGGCTCCGGGGCAACTCTGGATGAGATTCTGGATGGTGGGATGAGAGAAGCCGAAGAAGTCCGCTCCGGAGGGCACGATGGGAGCAATAGATTTGGGACTGAGGAGGGGGAGGGAAAAAAAATGGCGAGTAGAACCAAGACAAACTGAGCTGATAAGGCAGCGGTACCTGACTGAAGCGATGACCTTCAGCAAGTTGGAGTGACAGGTCAGGGCAGAGGAGGCCACGATGGCATTCTGAGGGTCGTCTTCCGGCACAATTTCAAACTACCGGGAAAACAAGCGTGCAAAAGTTCTTCACTGAAAGATTTGTCGGAATTTAATAACATGAACGACTACAATGTATCCCACTGGAGTTTTATTTTTGGCATTAAGCAAAGATTTAAAGCACAACTATAAAAGCACAACTAGAGCGCAAACCTCCCCCAGTGATTTACACCATAAATTAATTTTATCTACATATATAGATTCATTGACCTTAAAAGCATACCGTGAACAGCTTTGAATGACTTACATGACTAATACATGCTAACACCTAGCATAATAGTTCTAACAGTTTGTATAAGTGCCTACCTCTGAAAATGCTAAAAATGTTAGTATGCTAACATTAGCATACTAAAACCTGCATGCTAACGCTAAGTGTCTGCTTAAGTTCATATTCATGAAAATGGCAAATAAAGGCTAGTGTGCTCTTATTAGCATGCCAGCAATGCTAATATGCTAATGTTAGCCTGCTAACACCTAGCATGATAGTGAGTGCTAAGTGTTCATATAAGTGTCTACCCATGAAAACATCTAAAAATGCTACTGTGCTAACATTAGCATGCTAGCAATGCTAACATGCTAATGATAGCCTGCTAACACCTAGCATGAGTGTTCATATAAGTGTCTACCCATCCATTCATTAATTTGCTATGGCACTTATCCTCATTGGGGTCGCAGGTATGCTGGAGCCTATCCCAGCTGACTGCAGGCGAGAGGCGGGGACTGGTTGTCAATCGCAGGGCAGACATACAACCATTCACACTCACATTCATAGGAATGGACAATTTATAGTCGCTAATTAACCTAACATGCATGTTTTGGGTTTTTTTTTGTAATGTGGGATGAAAACGTCTATAAATGCTACTGTGCTAAGATTAGCATGTTAGCAAAGCTAATATGCTAATGTTAGCCTGCTAACACCTAGCATGATAGTGCTAAGTGTTCATATGAGTGTCTAGACATGAAAACGTCTAAAAATGCTACTGTGCTAATATTAGCATGCTAGCTAACCAACACTGAATATAATAGTATCTACTTGTGAAAATGGTTCTCTCTCGCAACGTTAAAGAATCCCTGCATAAAGATCCGGATCACCCTCCGAAATGTTATCAGTTCTTCCATATCCCATTTTGACCATTTCCTAAAAATTTCATCCAAATCTATTCAAAACCTTCCAAGGTACACAAATGGACAAACACACAGATAAACGCCAGCGTAACTTTTGCTCTGCTCAAGGCGGAGGTAATTAATTAAAAGGAATTAATTAGTTCGGAAGATGGTTAATTCATATTTTAATCAACCATTCAACAATTTGGTAGTTGATGAAAACATAACATTTAACTCAGGAGTGTCCACACTTTTTCCACTGAGGGCCGGCTTCTCAAAATTTCATAGCTTGATATTTTTTATACATATTTACTTTTTGTAAAAATTGTTAGAATTTTTAAAAAGTCTTATTACAGGACAAAAATGTGTGTTATATTATTATTTATATTTTAGTAGTATTTTTTTTTGGTGTTACTATTACAAGTAGACGAGTAGTTGTCTTTGTGCTACATGGTGTCTTTTTGCACTAGTGTTCCCATTTTTGCTGTTTATTTTTATATTTTATTTACAGTATGTGTCGTTGGCCAATTGAAAAACCTAATGCTCAAGTTTAAAATATGCCTCTTTCATCCTTAACATATGGACTAACTGAGTAACATCACAACCAATCACTTGAAAAGCAAGCCAGAGACAGCACAGGAAGGTGGGACTTCCCAAGTCAAGACATCATAACATAAACAAAATATGATTAGCACTGCTGCATTACAGCAAAAAAGTATTTTCTTTCGTTTTCTTTGATGTTGCTAATTACTCCTTTACGTGTGCAACACCGTAATTGGCTCAACTTCCATATAAGTTGAAGAGCTGCTGCCCCCCTCTTTGTCAAATGTTAACAACTGTAACTCCAGAGTGCATCCTCACGGTCAGCGCGGCCATCCGTGTGTGTTACTGATTACCTGCGGTCCGCTTCTCCCGTCTTTGATTTGACAGGTGTAGAGGCACTGCTGCTCTGGGTTTTTCATGCTGGCAAAGATTCGCGTGCTGCAGAAGCCCACCGGGTAGATGGCACATTGGTCATGGAACAGCATTCTGTCCGTGATGATCTGGGGGAAGAAATATTCAAACATTTTAGATAGTGTCGTCCTTCGTTTATAGCGGGTAATTAGCTCCAGGCCGACCATGTCAATGTTAATAAATTGAATATTTTGTAGTTACAGCATAGAAAACCTGTTTACGACGTTCTAAATACAGTTTTAATGTTATTAGAGCCCTGTAGAGATGAAAAACACCCCTAAAGTCACCTTTACAGTTCTATTATTCAGTATTTATACCACATTGCAACTTTAATGCTGCTGGGACTTCCAGACGGCCGCTAGTTAGCAAGCTAGCAAGCTAACCAGTTAGCCTCAAATTTATTTCTTCTAAACTTAAGAAACCAAAAACCACTTGCGCACAGTATGGGAGGAGAACTTTTTTTCACTCAATAATGTCGGACATGCCATGGTTGACTTCTTGCAGTGTTAAGGTAATGTATTGTAAGGTAATACCTAGGGATTTGGGAAAATCTGTAAATATCTGGGGTTTTTTTCAATACAATGAAAACCAATTTTTTTAAGGGTTAGGCTAACCCTAACCCTAACCCCTAACCGGGGCGCAAATGACAACCTCATCAAACAACGTAGTGCAGCGTGTAAACAAGCGTTGGTGCTGCAGTAAGACTTCTTCTTTCAATTCTTCCAAATCCCTGGGCAAAAGTCATCAGTCAAAAAATGATGGGGTGTATCGCACTGGATAACCAGCCCTTTTCCATCGTGCAAGACGCTGGATTCATCAAACTTGCGCAGTTCCCCGAGCCACGCTTTTTTTTTCCCACACAAGTATTTCTCAGATGTTCGCTTACCCACTTTTTGGTCCACATAAAATCACCAAATCCTCTCAACACTTCACCCTGCACTTCGACAACACCACACTTCTTCCATCCCCACTCATCCGCAATCTTGGTTGTCTCTTTGACCCCACTCTTTCATTTGAGCCTCACGTAAAGCACATAACCCGGACTGCTTTTTTTTCACCTCAAAAACATAGCTCGTCTCCGTCCCTCACTTACCTTCTTTGCTGATGAAACTCTCATCCATGCGTTTCTCACAACCAGAATCGACTATTGCAATAGCATTCTCTATGGTACATCATTAAAAACCCTCAACAGATTACAGTACATTCAGAACTCCGCCGCTCGGCTCCTCACCCACTCACGTTCCCGTGAACACATTACCCCTGTCCTCCTCAAGCTCCACTGGCTCCCTGTCCCTCAGCGTATCCACTTTAAAATCCTTCTTATTACATTTAAAGCACTCCATAACCTGGCCCCTCCTTACCTCACAGACCTGCTCCATCATTACACTCCATCTCGCTCCCTCCGCTCCTCCAACTCCAACCTTCTGTCCCTGCCCTGTAGGACCAAGCTCCGAACCGGGGGGCACAGAGCTTTTTCCATCGCTGCCCCCACGCTCTGGAACTCTCTGCCTAAACCCCTCCATGACTGCGCTGACCTCCCCACCTTCAAGAAAGAACTTATAACTTATCTGTTTAAAATTGCTTTTAATGTTTGATTTTATTCTGTAAATTTTGTGCTGTTTTTATTCTTTAATTATTGTAACGCGTCTTTGAGTTTCTTGAAAAGCGCTATATAAATAGAATGTATTATTATTATTATTACCCGAGTTGTACAATGTTGTTTACAGCCTAGTCGAGAAACCAACTGCTGGTGCTGTATCCATTAGCTTCACAACAGATATGAGTTCATTCCACGACAGGAGATATGGGATGTTATTCATATCGGCAGAGTAGGACAATATCGACATATCGGATATCGGCAAAACATCTGGGCAATATCGGACATGCCTAGTAATGTCTCATTAGTGCCGCCCAGTAACCATCATTGTTCACATCACATTGCGCAACTCTCATGCTGCAGGGACTTGTGAAGGCCACTAGCTAGCAAGCTAGAGAGCTAACCAGTTAATCTCGAATGTATGTCTTCTAAACATAAGAAGCCACAAACTTAACACTTTTCTAAATGGAATGAAAGGAGAACTTTTTGCACTCTTATCGTGTTGTACAGGCCATGGCTGACTTCACGCAGTGTTAAGGTAATGTAATGTAATGTCTCAAAGTTTTGTGTCATTTGTTCTGCCCAGAGAACAGAATACTACATATCTCTTGTACTTCAATATGTTTTGACGTATAATAGACCAAATTCTACCACATAACAGCCATCGTTTAGCAAGGGAGTGATACTCAAACCACAGTATGGCGAGGGACGACTGTACATGAAGTCACGTGACAAGAGCTCACCGACCTCGCCCAAACTGTAGACCGTTAAGCCTCCCAGCACGATGGGGAAAACGGGGCGACCGCAGGAGTCCAGCGCGATCAGTTGCACCAGCTTTCGGGAGCCATCCGCTAATTTTCTCTTTTTGGTCATCTTCTTGGGAACTTAGGAAACATTAAAAAAAAGACATAAAATACAGTTTTGACATTCATGCTTTTAGCTGTGGCACTCACGCTCCTCTTTTCCGTTCTCTCTGACTCGCTCTTTTCGTTCCTTCTTGGGCTTTTTAAGCACTCCTTCGTCACCCGTTGACACCACCGACGTGAGGTTGTGAGTCCCGCACAGGCCGGGTCCCCCTCCGGGACCAGAAGTCACGGTGGGACTGGGCACAGCCGGATGGTTAACTGAGCTGGGTGTGGGTAGGAAGTCCCCCTCTGACAGAGACTGATCGTGCAACAGCAACAATCTGGACATGGAGAGAAATATGACTCCAATTTATGTTTGAAAAGTTCATTTTGTTCAGTAGTTCAATTCAAAAAGTTACACTCACAACATTGTGTTGATGATTATAATAAAAACCTCAAAGTTAAATATTGTAAACTACTGGTTTGAAATGAACTGCGAAAATTATAGTATAATTTCACACACACCCGTGAAGCTACTTTGAAGATAGTGCTGATCAATGAAGCTAATCAATCACTGTTGGGTCCAGATGTTACTTCACTGATGCTTACTTGCATCTAAGATATTTCTTACAAGATACTCGTCATTGAGAGTGTTGGTCTTATGTTCAGGGTGGGCTTCTATTTGTATCCACACAGAACACATTTTTCACAAATTGAAACACATTTATTGACTTACTGGCGCTCTTCTTTCGCTCTCACAAACTTCTCTTCCAGGTGGGCAACTTCATCGTGCAAGGCGGCATTTTCCTGTGAATGATCAAAGTTACATAAAAAATAACCGACTACCGCGTCATTCCGCAAAACCGAGTGCCCAAACAAAGCACCTCACGTGGTGCCGACTCACTGTCTTTTGGGAGCTGCTGCTAAATCAGAATCAGAAGTCGTGAAAGAGGTAAAGGGGTTAACAAAACTGATCACAAACGATGGAAGATGGTGAGAAATTGTTGTGGTTTCGTTCCTCGTTTATAACATTGTTTTCTGCGACTGTAAATTCTATAAAATGTATTTTTTGTTGTGTGTGACGGAGTAATTGCATTTATATTATTTCCATTAGGAACCGAGGTACCACTGTAATTACACTTGTTTTGTTAATGACTTCTTCCACAAGTAGCAGCAGCCTCAATGAGGGGGGCACACTGTGAACGTGACCTTGCAATCAAGCTAGCAACGTCTCAACACTTTTGTCAAAATGCCTGTCGATAAAATGGAACGTTTGTTGTCAATTTAACATTTAATAGTGTTAACAATATAATTTGAAAAACAGTTATTAAAGGTTTTATGGTGGTAACCAGGGCGGCCCTGGAATTTAATTTGGATTTAATGAAAGCCTTTAGTTATTTGCATGTTTGGAGTACAGTCGTTCCTCGTTTGTAGCAATTGATTGGTCCCGGACCCGCAATAAATTAATTTACGCGATGTCAGATTCAATGTTAATAAATGCTATAGTTAGCGCATAAAAAACCTGTTTAAGAGTTTCTAAATACTATATTTTAATTACATTAGAGCACTGTAGACATGAAATAGCATGCGTATTGTCATATTTATTATACTTCTACTACTCATTGTTCAAATGCTGCAAGGACTCGAGACGGCCAATAGCTGGCAAGCTAGAGAGTTAGCCAGTCAGTCTTGAGTTTCCGTCTTCTAAACTTAAGATGCCAAAAGCTCACCACTTCCACATGGAATGGAAGAAGAACTTTTGTTCACTCTTATGTTGAACATGTCATGGCTGACTTCATGCAGTGTTAAGGTAATGCAATGTAAGGTAATGTCTCATTCATGTTTTGTGTCATGTGTCCGGGCCTAGTGAACAGAATACAACATATCACTTGTATTTCAATATGTTTTGACCAATAAAAAACCATAGACTACCACGAAACATCAATCATTTATGTTTTATTCATTTGTGATATAGTGAGGGAGTGATAATCGAACCACCATATTGCGAGGGACTACTGTATTTGCCTCTTGTTTTTCCCCTCCTGCCTTGGTGTGCTATGTCTCATAGCAGTGATGCGCACCCTTTGCGCATTTGCCAAGAATTGGCCCCCTTGTGCAAAAAACGGGGGCCAGCACACAGAGCATGTTTTGCGTGTAAGGCGGAGCAGCTGTAAATGATGACATTACTACATTTTTCTAAGAGATAAACTTTATAAACACAAGGAAATCAAAAGATTTTGTGACATTTGGTTGAAGAAAAAGACTTACTTACAAATATCATGGCACGCACTGCTTTGCGCAGTCGAAGGTACTTCAGTCGGTACTTTTCGTTCTGTTTTTTCCGCGCTCCCCGCTTCATCTTGGCCTTGTTCTCAGAAGACGGAAAGGGGGCAGCGGTGGTGGCGGCGGATGCGCTGCCAGGTCCGGAAGCAGGGAGTGCATTCTGCTGCCCAGGCCCAAGGAAGGCCTGAGCGGTGAAGGCCTGGAGTGCCTGCTGACGCTCGTCATTTGTCTGCAAAAAAAAGACGAAGAGCGTGAATACCAGAAGAGTCTTGTGCTGGAGGATGGATGACAACACACAGCATCATGGGGATGGTGAAATAAAAAGTGATGCAACTCATAAGCACACACATCATGGCATGAAAGGTCACCCAATACGTCCGCCCATTACTTACAAATACTGAACTGATCATCTGCATCCAATATTTACGCTGGGTGTATTACTGTCCTGTTTAACTCACCAGCAATGCAAAGACTCCGTTTCTGTTCTCAATCCTCTTGAATCTCCGGCTGCCTTTTTGTGTCTGAAACATAACGGGAGTCTGAAGCCGACACGTCAGGGTGCGAAGAAGCCACCATTAGGGCTCAGTTTAGGTCGCACTTGCTTGTCGTGCATCTGAATACAAGGATGCACCTTTATACTTCCTCCCCAGATCAAATGGTAATGATGGAAGGATGACAACATTGTGGATCAACTAAAATGTGTAGCGTGAACAGAGAGGAGGAGGGTGTGCTCATCCTTACCTCACGGTACATGACGGCTTCCAGACTGGACTTTGCGCTACACGGTCGGAAGACAATAACATTGTCATTGACAATAACAATTCCCAATTTACTAAAACATAAGCCTGCAGAAGAATGACCGTACTTGGACTGAACAAGTCCCCTGTCGATGATCCTTTGCTTTATCTCCTTGATGTGCATGGGGTGCCCTGCTTCCTCTAAGACAATCTACACGAGGAAAAGACAAGTTGGCTTAGGCAAGACAAAACCATTGATGCAGTAAAACCTGGAAATGCACATACCTGAGCAGCATCAAGCCAGGTGAGGTTTGGCTTCTCTACAAGTTCACTGGGAGGTTCGCTGCAAATAAATAGTTGTGTGTCATCTACGGAAATACAGTATTTATCCATGATAATGCTTTGACACCGTGCATAATAACATTCATTTACTCCAATCTAAGTTGTTGTTCCTCTTGTGCAGCTAATGCTGTGGCCACTGGGTTAGCTATATAGAATAACAAACGATGACAATGTGTCAACCAGCTATGACAACAACCTTTCCAGGTTATCAGCAGTCCCAGACAGACCGGCGATGTCCAGTGCTGGAAACAGAGAATAGTTTCCCTGTCCATCAGCTTCCATCTCGGATTCAAAAGTGTTGAGTGACTCCATTGGAGAATGGGATGCCCCTGTGTGCAAGAAGGAAGATATATAAAACAAAAAACACATGAAATCTTCAAGTACAGTCATGCAGGAAACCTCCGTTGTGCTACAAGTGCCAAGTTCTTTCACGGTTTAGACTGAGGATGCTTTATCAACAACTCACGTTTTTTGTGAGTTTTACTTGGACGTTTGATGTGTGGAGGACTTTTCACAGGCATGGGTTACAAAGTACGTCGCAGACAAAATAATAATACAACAAAATGCAATCAAATCAAATCAAAACATGGACTAGTAGCATAAAATAAAATGGAAAGGGGCAGCTTTGTTATTAGCATCAGCACTGTACCTTCCTTTTTGCTCTCATTTTGGTAGTGGGCCTTGTGAAATTGTATTTTGGGAATGGGATTTTGCCTTAAATCAGCGAGAAATAGTATCAAATTACTCAGCTCAATAAAAACAAAACAATTGGCCTTTCCGTCTCAATGTAGTCATGTCACACAAGCCGTGTATCCGAATTATCTGTTACAATTGTTACAATAGGAAAACGCATACTCACCTCAGTAGCAGACTTTTCAACGTGTTTACGTGACTTATGTGGTTAGCAACCTAGCTAGCATTGCCTACCAGCAGACAAGCTAAAGGCTAACGTTAGCGACCTCCGACAAACAATTATACTACACATTTGAGAGCGAAGCCGCAATTACAGCAATATGGTAAAGAATTCCACTAACGCGCAGTGTATTTTTAACGGCAGCTATCTTCATTCGCTGACATCGTTTGAGAAAGACAAGCCATCACTGGGACTTCCGCCTTTGCTCTTCTTCTACTAAATCAGAGGTAAGGCGCGTCGGCGCCATCTATGCGTGGGACCTGGTATTACACCGTTGCAGTTGTTTGTAATTGATGAATTGAGGACACGATTAAAAAACAAACAAATTGGTCATTTTGCCTTGATTGAAATGACTATAATGTATAGCCCTTTGTTTGTATTTTTGCCACAGCTAATGGGGGATTTATGACCCATTTTCAACGCAAATCTGCATGGATTGTTTGTGCGTGGACAAGTGTTAACTCACTCAGATTTTTACAAGAATGGGAATGTTTTTTTTAAATGTAGGCTTGTGAACGGAAGCTAGTCCGACAGTTAGATTTTAACTTAATCAGACTGTGAGGGAATAATGAATGAAGGAATTCCGGTACAGTAGGAAATTAGGTGCACCGGCCCTTTAAAACGCACACAACAATAACAATATTTACAAGTGCACATTTTTTGCACAAACATTGTTATGTGATTGCTCTGTTGTGTGGGCCTTAATTTTTTTCTGTGGTTTCTCTGATGAGTTACTTGCAGGAGCATAAATATAACATGTTGACAAATTTTCAGTTTCCAATGTTGCATTTGGGGACTGTTCAAGTAAGATAGACACTCTTCTGAAAGAAATGTGTTTGGATGTTAAGCACTGACGAAGCTCCATACGGGCATGGTTGAAAATGCAGAACCCTGGCAAAATATGAATATTCATGGTATACCTTAAGAACATTAACATTTCCTGTTAAGTGATTTTTTTATTGATTTATTATTAATCACAGGCATCACCTTATTAAGTGACAACCCTGCAAGCTTCTTAGTAACAAATGAGCCAGCCATAGTTGAGCAGCACCCGCTACACTCTCTTGAAGGGCAGGTAGGTAGTATTCTATCTGTCTGGGCCCGGATGAGAAATAAAACCACCCTAAGGGATAGGGGATAAAATGTTAATGCAGTTTATTTGTATGCCAGAAGGGGGCAATGAATAAAGAATATTAGTGATGTCTTTTAAACATGCCAGCATGGTCCCATTAAAACAATCACGATGTTGCAACAGTACTAGAGAGTAATAAGAAGCTTTGTGGTTGTTTACAGAGAATGGAAAGCCCAGGCTGGTCAGAGACCTGGGATATCCTGCTATTAAAGTCTTTGCGTAGGCCCTTATGCCCCAGTACTGATTACCTAGGGAGAAACATTCGGCATATTTTTAGGACAACATTTCTTCTCAAGGGACAATAATATAGAAATTAGGGCTGGTAATGTTTCCTTTAATGGCACTATATATAATTTGGGGTTTTTTGCCATTTTTTTAAACATGCGCACCCCCTGTTTGACCCTCGGACCACACTGTAGTTTGAGCAAGTAGCGGTGACTATGGAGCCACAAGCAGGAACTAATATTGAGCAGAAATGGACAGAGTATTTCAGCATAAAAGCCCTGGCTCTCGCAACAAGACCAAAATTATTTGTATCTACTGTAGCTGTGATATGAATTGTCACAGATGATTTCAATTTGCCGTAGAGAAGCCAGTAAGCCAGCCACTAAAGCCATTTACTGTAATACATAAACAAGTTATTACACCTACACACGTACAATATGCGTTATTGTGTTACACACTATACCTCTTCTCAATACCAATGTGACATTAATCATTATTACGTCATCATCATATGTATTGTAAGTATCAATTGTGTATTGTAGCTAATTATTGTATTTACTGTACAGTACAAATCATTTGTATGCATACAAAAGAATGTTTATTAATAAATATAATGCTTATTAGTGTTGATGGTAATACTTATTTGTTTGAATAGAATGTGTCTCTCAATAAGAGAGGCCAAGAGCTTGTGGGCCGGTTGCCAGTGAGGGGCTGTGCTCCAGCAATACTCCACTCTTATCCAAGTGTCCTATGCTGTGCAGTAAAAGAAACAAGATTTTGGAGGTGTTCTGTGAGAAGGTGGCTGATATCCTGCTGCCGGGCCTCCACTTGTCCGCCCTGCTCTGATGATTTTGTTATATAAGTGTCCTATGCTGTGCATTAAAAGAAACAAGATTTTGGAGGTGTTCTGTGAGAAGGTGGCTGATATCCTGCTGCCGGGCCTCCACTTGTCCGCCCTGCTCTGATGATTTTGTTATATAAGTGTCCTATGCTGTGCATTAAAAGAAACAAGATTTTGGAGGTGTTCTGTGAGAAGGTGGCTGATATCCTGCTGCCGGGCCTCCACTTGTCCGCCCTGCTCTGATGATTTTGTTATATAAGTGGCCTGTGCTGTGCATTAAAAGAGACAAGATTTTGGAAGTCTGCTGCAAGAAGATGGATGATTTCCTGTAGCCAAGCCTCCACTTGTCCGCCCTATTCTGATGATTTTGTTATATGAGTGTCCTATGCTGTGCATTAAAAGAAAAAGGGTTTTTGGAGGTCTGCTGCGAGAAGGTATATGATCTCCTGCTAATCTGTTCATTTATTGTATAAGAAAACCATCCAAAAAATGACAAAAATAGGTATGTCAGTGTGCAGATCTGTCCGTGAAGTTAACGGCAGGCATAGCAGAGGACATGAATGGGTCATGGCTGAAGAGCGAGCACTGAAAGTACAAGCCTGGACTTTCAAAGTTATTGTTTTTCAGAAAGGTTGTGTAACAAAAACATATGGTGAGTTCAAGGACTGTCAAACAAAGTGGTCAACATGCAAAAACTGCGGGATTTCTAAGTCTATATTATTTTTTGAATAAAATATTGAGTCATGCAACCAAAATTGATATCCCTAAAAAGTTGATGTAGTTATAGTAGGTCCATACCATATCTCTTCCTAATAAGGTTACATATTTGAAACATATTTAGAAGGTTGTTAACAGCTTCTATGCGCTAAATATGAAAATATTCCATTTATAAATAAGCAATTCTACTTGCACAAATTCCCATATCAATAACCAAAGCACCATGACCTTTACCTTCAAAGAGCTGAAGCAAATCCTTCATCAACACTGTTGATCCGCAACGATCTCGCGCTCACTTTGGTAAAACTTATCCCACTGAACATTCTACTCTTCCTCCAGTAGTATTTGGGGAGACAAGACAAAATCACCACCGTTTCAAATGGACTGATGCAAAAGGTAGACAGCCCCAATGGTTATTCATCTACATTTAACTGAATTTGAAGCTCACCACAGAGGGCTTGAACCCCTAGTCTGTCATCGTCCAGCAGCCTGTAGCCGTTTGTGTTGACATACTGATAATTAGGGAACATCAGCACATGTGTGTCCCTGGAATGGTCCAGACCCAAAGCATGGCCGAACTCGTGCGCCGCCACCAGCAGCAAACCACCCGAAGCCCACAAGGAGCGCAGCATAAATCAGAGAAGGTCATTTCAATATACTCACTCATGTGTGCCTAACAACAAAAATGGCAGTTTTCCTAAAACTGCTGTAAAAATATATATTTTTTAACAGTTATATATTAGTTCATATCTTTTTCCCATTTAAACAGGTCTCTATCAATAAACAACTTCACCCCAAAATACACTGTAGTAATGGCAATTAAAAAAATTTAAAAACCTCTATATGCCAGTATGCTTACAAAACTCTATCCTCAATTTAATAAACAAAGTAATCTAAAATAATAACAGAAAAGGTGTGGCATTTTGCTGCATGCTTTGCATGGGGAAAAAGTAGCACCATCTGGTGGAAAAATATATTATTTAAGAATTGAAAACCAGTATTTGTTACCAACCAGTTAATTGAATATTATCATGATAAATGAATTGCCACAATGTTGGATTTTTGAATTTGTGATAAGTTTTGTAAATATTTTGTATAGTAAAAAGGTGTTTACAACCTTCTAAATATGGTTTTAACATTATTAGAGCCCTCTAAACATCAAATAACACCCCTAAAGTCTCCTTTACACTCATATTACCCAATGTATCAGATATAATAAGAGAAAATAAGCCATTTAAGAAGTAAATAAGACTCATGTTTGTGTGTGTTGCTGTAAATGTGTTCCAGTGCTAGAAAAGTTGAGTGGGGTACGAACAGGAAGTAATATCGGGGGTTGCGGTAACGGCCTCAACAGTAGCCGGCATTAAGGATTATTGTGCCTAGTGGGACATAAATAAGGCAGCATTTAGGATAGTTCTCTGTTGTTGTTCTTTATGTACTTTCTGTTCTGCACAGTACTTCCTGCAGTGGCTATTTTCCCATCAATGTAACATTACTGACCCCTAGTGACCAGTGTAGAATACTACATATCATCGCAACCTTTAATGTCTTCTGAATACCTGCATGTTTGTATTTAATCTCAATAATCCATTTATATGCTTCAAATGGCCAATTTAGGGAAAATTACATATGATTAGTTTAAATGTGCATTTTTTGTTTAACCAATAAAAGACCCTATTTGACCACAGCACAGCCTTTATTTATTAACTAATAGATTTTTGAAAAAACGTGATTGAGCGAAGCTGTGAAATTTGAAATTGCTCTGGATTACTGTATACAAAAGCAATACACTGCAAAACATGTACAACAACTACTGTGTATACAAAACTGTGTGCAAAAACAATGACAACTTACTTGTTATCATTTGTAATAATATAAATTAGGTAGTGCTTTAAATGTTAATAAATGCTTGCTTTCCCATTGTTCACATTAATAACTAGTTTTAATTTACGGTATTTTTTTTCCTCATTTATGCCGCCCTCTAGAGGCCATCACAGTCCTAGCATTTGCCCATATTGCCTAAACAGCCAAGAAATGGTATAAGCAGTTTGCTGCATGCTTTGAATGGGAAAAAGTAGCACCATCTGGTGGACAAATTTAGTAATTAGGCTGGACAGCCAGTAGTCGACAGATAGAATAATAAATAATGAATGGTGCCACTTTTCAATGGTTTTCAATGGGACATTTTTGGTTTTCAGTCACAAAAGTGTCGGTTTTTGTGTGGCTTTGCCATTTTAGGCACACAATTTGCCCCCGTTTTAAAAATTAATATTCTCTAGAAATTTCTAACAACACAACCGAAACAGCTTGAATACAAAGAACTGAATGTCACAAAATAAACGACGCTTTCAACTCTGCAGTTACCACAACGGTATGTGAGGAGCCTCTTGTCCCATTTTGGTTTCCCAGCAAAGTGTCCGTAGCGGCTGATGTCCGACACGCCACATCTTGGCGCCTTCATGACCTCCACGGTTTCTTTATTCAAGACCCCTGTCACCTGGTGGTCCTTCACAAACCAAGAGCAGGGCTTAAAATTGCTAAAAACACATAGGATCTATTTCCAGTGGGGGTGTATCCACGCTGGTTACCTCCATGCCAAAGAAAGACTGCATAGATTCCAGATCCTCACTGAAGTTGCTCCTTGGGAGTCTTCTCCTTGAAGAGTTCCTTGTCCCCACATCGTCATAAAACATGGGCGGGTATGGAAACAATAAATGGAATCACCGAAAGAATGTTTGTAGGTTCAAGCCAATGTCAAGACTGTATTCTCTCAGCGAGGTCTTGATCTTCTGGAGAAATGGTCGGGGCGCAGCGAGACTCGTTGCCAAAACAGCAGCGTCCACAAAGCAGAGAGCTGCATCTTGTCGGGACAGTCCTGAACTACGCTAAACGAGACCCCCAGAGTGCACAGTGGGCTCTGTCGTGTTCTGGTTAAGAGTTGAGACCCAGTAGGTGGAGTGTCTCTCTGATCAGAACAATCGTTTTAGGCTGAGTTTAACACCTCGGAAGAGCATTCGTACAGTAAAACGATCTCATTTATATTATTTATGAGTGTTGTGTAAAACTGTAACATCAAATTAAAAGGACAAAATGAATACAGAGCTGTCATCCACCGGGACTACTTTGTGTTTGTGCACCACACAAATATGCACATTAGCACTCAATAAGGTCATCAGATCTTACCTTTATGCGTTCACACAGGATATAATTCTTTAAAAGCAAACATGAGGTGAAAGAAAAAGGGGGAACATACAATATATTATTAGTAGACTACCTGTGCAAGGGAGAACGTCGGAAGGTGTGTTCAAGGACCTGGGGGATTTCTAACCTTATATTAATTTTTGAATAAAATAATGACCCATATTTCCAAAATTGATATCCTTTTAAATCAAATTTGATGTAGTTCTAATTGTAGTTTACCCCAGAGATTTACATCGCTACTTATTACAAATAAAAATGTATTTCTACTGGCGATTAAATGTGAAAATTTATGCATTAACTATGGACAAAATGCGATCAATCATGATGAAATATTTTCATATATATTATATTCAGCCCTATCACTTTGGGAAGCAGCTGACAGGTACCGGCAGGCCAAGCGGCTTTTTGAAAAGCACTTTTTGTGTTAGCTTAACCTTTTAAGAGGGTCCCTTTTCTTGACATATATATATATATAACTTTTTTTTAAATTGCCAAATTACCTTTTTTCTCTCCACTTTATGATTACAGCAAACATATATAAAAATGGAGATTGAAGTTGAAAAGGGTACATGAATAAGGAGCTATGAAATCCCAAAGAGGGCGTATATGATATACAGTACAAAAGGTACAATCAACAAGAAGTAACAACGGTGCAAATACTGCCCTATGTGCAACAATAGGAGGTGGATGCAATAGTAGGATGTCAAATTGATGTGACTAAATACAGTAAACACATTTGAAAAAGTATACAGTGCGGGTCAAAGGTCAGCGTGACAGCTAACAGTGCAGTGATATCGTCCAGTTTGCGTGTATGAGTGGTTAGCCGACAGCTTATGGGGTCGGGGAAAAAAAGGGAAGGCGAGGTGCACGTGACAGAGTTCAAAATCCAAACATCCTGCAAGATGAAGTTGTCCCTCACTCCGCTGGTCCTCAGTCTCCAGACGGCAGAGTGACCGAAAAGGTGGCGTGAGGTCTGGGTTTCTACCAACGTCTGCAACCGTGGTCTCAAGCTTGCAGCGCAGGACCATTTTCTGTGGCCCCCCTCACCGTAAGGTTCTCGGTTATTTTTCTGTCCCGCCGCCCCGGGGGACAGACAACTGATAATATATTTGTATTTATTTGCACAGCAGAAACTGAACTTGAAAGTGAAACCAGGAAAATGCGACCAGACTGCAAAGCCTGCAAGTGCATTCAAGTCAAATTGCATGTTGAGTATGATACATTTGGGCGTGTTTACACAGGCTTACGCTGACATTAAAAGCACTCCCTGCTTCTCACACCCCCATTGACAGTATTTAGAGTGTTCTCTTAATGTTTCTTCCGATAACCTTTGATAAAGAAAGGACCGTAGTCCTGTGTCTGTGGCAAACAAAATATAGTCCTGCTTAACATGTCTTTGCTGACCATCCAAAGCTCAACAATCCTGCACTACACGGCAGGACTACACTACACGACTTTTACCGTTTTGTCTTTGTCTTTTCCATGCGTTCCATACTGGCTGGCAACTAAAAGCAAAGGCAAAACTGCCAGGCTGACAAGTCCCATCAAGCCTGTTTGCTGCTTTGAGATGATATTTGACACGGACTCCACCATGTATGAAATGCCATGGATTTGCATGGTGGTTGAGCGATGGTGACTCCCCATTCGGAACAGGGAGATTTGTGCCACACGATCCAGAATATGTGTATTTTATGTTTAAGAGCAGTCTTTCTCAAACGTCCGCTTTTAACAGCTACGAGCAGCTCCAGACACGGGTGAGCATGTAATTTGCAGCTACATTGCTACACAGACGATCGCTTTTGTCCCGTTACTTACACAAAATAAGCACAGTCAGGTCACAGGTATATTGTTACTTACAGCGTGCTCTTCTGACGCTTCGACACAACCAGGTACCATTGGAAAGGCATCAGACTTCAGCAACAGTTTGGCGGGTAATTCAACTTGGTAGAGCATTCGTACAGTAAAGCGATCTCATTTATATTATTTATGAGTGTTGTGTAAAACTGTAACATCAGATTAAAAGGACAAAATGAATACAGAGCTATCATCCACCGGGACTACTTTGTGTTTGTGCACCACACAAATATGCACATTAGCACTCAATAAGGTCATCAGATCTTACCTTTATGCGTTCACACAGGATATAATTCTTTAAAAGCAAATATGAGGTGAAAGAAAAAGGGGGAACATACAATATATTATTAGTAGACTACCTGTGCAAGGGAGAACATCGGAAGGTGTGTTCAAGGACCTGGGGGATTTCTAACCTTATATTAATTTTTGAATAAAATAATGACCCATATTTCCAAAATTGATATCCTTTTAAATCAAATTTGATGTAGTTCTAATTGTAGTTTACCCCGAGATTTACATCCCTACTTATTACAAATAAAAATGTATTTCTACTGGCGATTAAATGTGAAATTTTATGCATTAGTCTTCTTGTTGCTAAACAAAATTAGCTTTCCCTCACACCCGAACAAACATTTCCTGGGAGCCATCGCTCAGTGTCGCCCATGTAAGGAAGCTTGGGTTTTGTGACATCAGTGGAACTCGGTGTTGAAAAGAATCGGTGAAAAAAAGCGTGCAGAACCATCCGAAACTACTTTCAGGGCTCACTTCCAATTGGCAAACGTCATTATCCGACGCGTTGGCATGGTTTAACACGACAATATAACATCGTAACAATTATAATTGTAACAGCCCGCCTGGAATGATTTCTTGTAGCTTAGCTGTAAAAGTGGGTCCATTTTGGGTCCAGTGACAGACCACCTATAAAAACTGAATTTAATTTGACAGGTTTACTGAATAAGACACCCAGAAGGTACGCAAAGAAAGGATAATGGATTTACAATATGAACTGTACATCATCAATCATCAAAGGTATGTCGTTGGCCCTCTTTTTTTACTCCTCGGACGTCCTCCCGGGCATGTTTTGCAATTAAAACACAGTGAAACACAAAAAGACCCATAAAATATACATCTTTTGGTGATGGTTGTCATGGAAAGTTTCCCTCTCCGTCACACTGTCTTGTGTCAAAGCCAAAGGGATTGTGGGTGGCCCACGTCTGTCCTAGAGGCTCGGATTGAATGTATAAGAACTTGGTTTTATACTTGGCTTCTATCATGAAAATATCAACCTCACGCCAGTCGTGTGTTAATAATAGTTTTCAACCTCCTGGTGTGCAATCGAGCGCTTATTAAATTGGTAAAAATATAACTGGCTGCACGGCATGACAGGAATGTCATGCTGTGTTGCAAAAAGTGGGTCGTGTGTGTGTGTGTGTGTGTGTGTGTGGTGTTTTAAAATACCATCCAAATTTCCCCCTGACTGACTGCCAACTTCCCCACAATGAGTCAAGACGCCCTCAGTGTACCGCCAAGTCAGCGGCAATGTTTCTCCAAAACATGTATCCATGTAAGTGTGGTTACAGTTTTTATGTAAGTACTGGAGTACCGTCAAGTGATTGGGATCGACTTCCGCGTGCCTAATGGTGCCCACTTTCCATTTATAGTTGTAGATGCTGGGGCACGGAGGTAAGGGAAAGAACCTTCAAAGGAAGAATCCTACCAAAAATCCTCCAACAAAATCCAAATTCATTGTGGGGAAGCCATCTGCCTCGACTGATTGTGTTGCGGAAGGGCACGGGTGTCCAAAGTGCGCCCTGGAAACCATCTGCGGCTCGTGGATGTTTTTTTTATTGGCTTGTGGCACAGTCTAAAAATATAATTTTACAATAAAATAAACAGTAACATTGGAAAACGTGGCCCCACGGTAGATGAATGGGTAGCATGGTGGCCTCACAGTCAGGAGATCTGGAAAACCTGGGTTCAAATCTCCGTTGGGCATCTCTGTGTGGAGTTTGCATGTTCTCCCCGTGCGTGTGTGGGTTTTCTCCGGGTACTCCGCTTTCCTCCCACATTCCAAAAACATGCATGTTAGGTTAATTGGCGACTCTAAATTGTCCATAGGTATGAATGTGAGTGTGAATGTTTGTTTGTCTATATGTGCCCTGCGATCGACTGGCGACCAGTCCAGGGTGTACCCCGCCTCTCGCCCAAAGACAGCTGGGATAGGCTCCAGCATCCCCGTGACCCTAATGAGGATAAGCGGTACAGAAAATGAATGAATGAATGAATAAACAGTAACATTGGAAAACGTGGCCCCACGGTAGATGAATGGGTAGCATGGTGGCCTCACAGTCAGGAGGTTCTGGGTTCGAATCTCCGTTGGGCATCTCTGTGTGGAGATGCATGTTCTCCCCGTGCGGGCCTGGGTTTTCTCCGGGTACTCCGGTTTCCTCCCACATTCCATAAACATGCATGTTAGCTTCATTGGCGACTCTAAATTGTGAATGGTTGTTTGTCTTTGACTGGCGACCAGTCCAGGGTGTACCCCGCCTCCCGCCCAAAGTCAGCTGGGATAGGCTCCAGCATACCCGCGACCCTAATGTGGATAAGCGGCATAGAAAATGAACGGAAAACTCAGCAATCATTTTACAAGAATAAAGTGAAAATATTAAGATAAGAATTGTGATCTATAAAGACAAAGTCATTAGTGTACAATAATATAATTAAAACAAGGATAAGGGGCATATGAAATCTATGGATATAAGAAAAATACTACAATGAAAAAAAATGCCATCTAAGTAGCATAAAGTTGATACATTTTTGTTTTTTTTAAGTTGTAATATTATGAGAAGCAACACAAGTAATTATAATTTTTAGGTTGTGGAAAAAGTGAAATATTAAATATGGGAATAAGTTACAAAAATGTTAGGGGAATAAAGTCATAATATATTATGAGAACAAAATGCACAAAAGGGAAGTTGAAATAAAAAAAAACAACAACAACAACAGCAGAATTAGAAAAAAACAGCGGGAATTTTATGAAAAGTCAAAAAGTAAGAGAAAGAAGTTGTATTAAAATAAGGAAAAAGTCAATTTTATGAGAATAAATTCATAATGTTATGAAGAACAATAATGTAATTTTAGTAGCATAGAGTTGTAATATTAAAGAAAAAATTGTTATTTTCTAAAGTTATAATATAATTAGAAACAAACAAAACAAAATACAACAAAGTTGTACTTTTTGGAAAATAAAGTTGGGGAAAAAGTTAAATACTATGTGAATACGATCAAAATATTTGGGGTGAAAAGACATAATATTACGCAAATAAAATTGAAAATTTAAAAGATAAAAACAGAAATGAAAAGAAAACAGCTGTAATTTAATGTCAAAATATTAAGAGAAAAAAAGTCACAATTTTGTAAGAACAAATTCATAATCTGGTGACTCTAAATTGTCCAAAGGTATGAACGTGAGTGTGAATGGTTGTATGCCTTTGTCTATATGTGCCCTGCGATTGACTGGCGAACAGTCCAGGGTGTACCCCGCCACTCGCCCAAAGTCTGCTGGGATAGGCTCCAGCATCCCCGTGACCCTAAAGAGGATAAGCAGTACAGAAAATGAATGAATGAAAAAAAAAATTCATAATCCATCTATCCATTTCCTACGCCGCTTATCCTCATTAGGGTCATTATGAGTAAAAATAATGTAATTTTAGTAGAATAAAGTTAAATATTAAAGGAAAGATATGTTGTAACATTACGGTAAATACAGTAAGTACCACATTATTGGAAAAAGGTCCAAATATCAAGGGAATAAAATCGTAATACTACGAGAAGAAAATTTAAGGAAGAAGGTTAAAATAGTTTGGGGAAAAAACAAAATTTTATGTCCAAATATTACAAGAAAATAGTTGTATACAGAGAAAAAAAGAGTGACAATTTAAAAAAATGTTAAAACGCTGCTGTTAAAAAATAGCAGTGGCATTTGATCAGTGATCTATTTAGTGAAAAAACAAAATCAGGTGACCCCTATTTAAGGATGAAAGCAGCACTCGTTGAACATGCATTTCTCTGAAAATCTGACAGAAAGAAAATGGGCCTTTCAAGACATTGTTCGGAAGAGCCGAGTACTTTGGACCACGTATGAGGAAGCTTAAACGACCTCCTATGCAGAATCAAGCATAACTCCCCCCCAGGACATGACCCTGAGCAAGTACGATGATCGGCGCGTTTGGCTCTTCGTGACGACGCTTCTGGGTAAGCAGCAGCTGTGCGATGGCCCAATGTACTCCGTCATGGGGCCAGTCACAAATCATTCCCGTGCGTCCACGTTTCAAAAGCGTCACGTCCCGACATTAAACGCAGCATCAGCATGTGTTTGTTTAGGGAAACTCAGGAGGAAGTGGCTGGGTGCTTTTACATGAATCACTCGGATCCATTCAGGGAGGCAAAAAGGGGATGCTAAAATAGTATAAATACCCCTCAGAGCATGACAATCTCGGTGAGTGGAAGATTGCAAACATGTTCCTTTGGTTGCTGCTGCTGCCCCTGGCTGCTCACTCCTCCGGGGCAGGACCTCTGCTCTCTGAGGACCGGCTGACAGCTGAGGTATGAGATCTGGAACCGGTATGGACCCAAATACCGTTCCTAAACTCACGACGTCTTGTCCCGTCTTTTGTCACAGAAATACCTCCGGCGCTTTTATGGCCTTCCGGTTGGTCTCCAAGGTCATCAGAGGTCATTAGGAGACTTTAAGACCAAGCTGAAGGAAATGCAGAAATTCTTCAACCTTGAGGTGAGACTCCAATGCAAGCACAGAGCAAGTACAACAGTTACTCTAGTGTAGGATTTGTTTGGATTTTATTCATTGCACCGTCATCCCTTGCCACTTGCC
This sequence comes from Oostethus manadensis, assembly GCA_024372805.1. Classification (NCBI taxonomy): domain Eukaryota; kingdom Metazoa; phylum Chordata; class Actinopteri; order Syngnathiformes; family Syngnathidae; genus Oostethus; species Oostethus manadensis. The sequence goes on along the minus strand of QODF01000094.1, from coordinate 294,509 downwards.
GTTTGTTCGGTGAGATGCACAAGCACCAGACCCGATCGCCGTAACAACAGGTTTTTATTGCAGGTGTGAATTATCTCGCAACGTGCACAATAATCCCCAACACTATTATAATGTCTACAATTTCTGGTAGTACGATACAGGTAAAGATACTTCAGGGGTGTTACCATAGAGCGGTCTAGGTTAAAAACCTGTAGGTGTAGATGTTAAAAACCAAATTTAGAGGGTCATAAACAGTTTTTCTACACTCAAACCAAGAAAATATCCATCCATCCGTCCATTTTCTATGCCGCTTATCCTCATTAGGGTCGCGGGTATGCTGGAGCCTATCCCAGTGGATCCTCAGTGAGCAGCCAGACTCTTTCCCATAATGCAGTTCCAAATGTGTCTCTATGGTTTTCGTCACATTTTTCATCTTTGTCATTACTAGTGCTTTTGTGTTCTTTTCGGCGCTCACTGAACTGAGGTCTCATGCAATTTTCGGAGAAAAACGGACGGCATCCTTTTTAAGTTTGCTTTCTGTACATTACTTCATCAGTATCTGTATCGAAAGCATATTTTTTGTACGTTTTTCGCGTCATGTGCAGGTGACTGGCAATCTGGATGGCAACACGTTAGACTTGATGAATCAGGCGAGATGCGGCGTCCCCGACGTTGGCGAATACAACCACTTCCCTCGAGACCTCAAATGGAAAAACAGCAAGGTGACTTTCAGGTACGCTGTGAAGTACTCGGTATTCAGTGCAAGTGGTTTAGTATTTCAGTAGGATAATAATCTGGCATGCATTCTACTTTTCTGCAGGATTATAAATTACACTCCGGATCTGAGGAAATCCGACGTCGACCGAGCCATCCGCTCGGCGCTCAACGTTTGGTCCGACGTCACCCCGTTGACTTTTAAGAAGCTCTACCGGGGCAATGCCGACATTATGATCAGCTTTGGACGGAAAGGTGAGCAAAAAACTACCTGAACCGTGCGTCCAAAGCGCGTACTTTACACACAAAAAAACTATGGCTGTCCAAAATAGCTTGTTAGCTTGCATGATGAACGTGTGGGCAAGCCACTCCTCTTATTCTGTAGGGTGTTCTTTATGCAATAGTCATATATTGTAGTCTGGTAAGGTGGCAGCGATATAAGGGGCAGCCATTAGCCAGCAAATACTCCCTTCCCATAATGCACAATTGGACATCAACGCAAATAACTCACGGTGTGAGTAATACCAATACAACAGGTTTACCCAAATGGAACACACAACGCAACTTCATCACATGGTACTGTGCGAGGATCAAAATAACACTTACACACTAAAAGTGTAGCCGCAAGGCATGCTGGGCAACCATGCCATGATGCCACATGGAGAAATTTCAGTTGAAACATTTCGACAAATTGGGTCGCCGCTTGTCATTTTGGGGTGCTGTTGGGTCCGGCAGCCACCACCAGCTGAGAACCGCTCCACTAGACAAATGCGAGGTGCATTCAAGAACACTCCCAATGTCACAACGTCCTTAATATACCGAAAGACAAAGAAAAACAATAAGTGGGTGTTCTTATCACTCACCAGCGTAACTAAGAACAATTTGCAGCATCTCGGAAAATACACTCGTACAAACGTGATCCCTGTTTAAAACACGTGGTGTCTTTGAACGCAACCCCTCATGGCTCATAATAAGAGTTCAAGTGTGATTCATATGCTTTGCTGCTATTAAAGAAACTGGTGTTAGGCTGACTTTCAAACATGTGTGGTATCTTTTAGCTTGATTAAAATTTTCAGTTGGTTTCGAGCTGTAAATACTCGCATTTCCTGTCCTGTCCTTTATCTTTCTGTTCATCAAATACAGTAAAATTCAGATTAATCCTGATTAACTGTGATTCACGTGATTACAAATGTCAGTTTGTGGACTATTTGTTTGTTTTTTATTGGCCCCGTGGTGTTTTCTTAAAATAAAATATTATATTATTGTTATATTATAGATTATATAATTGTACGTTTGGGCTAAAAAGTTCCTCCCTCATGCAGAACACGGCGACTTCAACCCTTTCGACGGGCCGAACGGGCTGCTGGCTCACGCCTACCCGCCTGGCGACGACATCGGGGGGGACACGCACTTTGACGAGGATGAACACTGGACCAAAGATTCATCAGGTCACTGTCCTCAAAGGTTATTTATCGTAAAGCAAGTGGCGTTCAGAAAAAAAGCAGACCAATAAAGGAACGTGTTCTCTTCGCAGCGTACAACCTCTTCATAGTGGCGGCACACGAGTTGGGTCACGCCCTCGGTATGGCCCATTCCACCGACCCCGGCGCCCTCATGTACCCCATCTACACCTACGCTACAGGGTACCCACTCACTGAGGATGACATCGACGGCATCCAGGCCCTTTATGGTGATGTGTCAGCATAATCCCACCCCCGACGCACTCTAGTTTTACTTTTTGTGTCATTAAAACATTTGCTCTACAATGCAGGCCCCAACCCAAACCACAGGAAAGTGAAGCCGAAGCCGGACGCCCCCAAGAAATGTGACCCCTCGTTGAGTTTTGACGCCGCGACGGAGCTCAGAGGAGAAACCTTCGTCTTCAAAGACAAGTGAGTCCACACGCGCATTGAAAATGTTACCATAACCCACTTCCACATCTCTGTAGAACGCGTGCCGGTCTGTAAGCCGCACCCACTAAATTTAGAGGAAAAAACAAATGTGTTCTTACATAAGCTGCCTTTAACCACGTCATAAAATGGATGCGTGACGACCAGGCAGGGCTTTATTTGACGGGAGCGCTAGTCAACCCATTGGAAATTGCAAGAGGTCAATATATCAGTTTGACTCACAGTGTCATCTTGCAAACACTAAATTTATCACACAGCAGCGTATAACACACAAAAGGCGTACCTAATAAAATATACAAACATGTTCCAATAGGAGTTTAAAATTAAAAAACATCTTTAAAAATTGTTTTATGAAGCATTTTGTCTGAGCCAAGCATTTCATTGAAGGACAAGCAGTATAGACAAGCAGAAAATGGATGGATGGCAGAGCAATGCTGTCTCTGTCCACCAGAGGGAGCCAGAGCTCAGAGCTCCCAGAGGGAAGCTGACGTCATTGCAAAGCCCAAATGAATGGGTTGCTCAGACGCAATGTCTTATGAGAAAACTTTAAAAAAGTTGGATTTTTTTAATTTTAAAGTTGTCTGTATATTTTCCAGGTACATGTTTTGAGTGCTAGGTTGCTGTAACCCTAAACTCAGTGTTGTTTGTAAGTCTGACACCTATACTGTTATACTGCACACACATACCTGCAGCTTGTGATTGGCTCCTGCCAAAGAAAGAGCAAACGCTTCCTCACTGACACACTGGTAGTACTTCGGTTGCCAGTAAAGGAGATGTCAGGAGGTTAGAATTTAGCCACACATTAACCGCAGGGTTCAAAGTTTAAGAAAGAAATAGAGGCGGCGTTTGCATTGGAATTTACAGTATGTTTGATCCCCCAGGTTCTACTGGCGCCTCCACCCCCAGATGCTCGAACCCGAGCTGACACTGATCAAATCCACATGGCCGGCCATCCCCAACAAGGTGGACGCGGCGTACGAGAACCCAGAGAAGGATCAGGTTATGATTTTTAGCGGTGGGTTAGCATCATCGGCGCATTATATCCTAGATTACATCACAGACATAAAAGCCAAAGCTGCTGATTCTGGCAGGTATCCGCGTGTGGGCTCTGAACGGATACGACGTGGCGAGGGGTTATCCGAAGTACATCCACACACTGGGACTTCCCAAGAATGTGAGGAAGGTGGATGCGGCTGTTCACATCCGAGACACGGGGAAGACTCTCCTCTTTAATGATGAAGATTATTGGAGGTATTGTATCTGTACATTCATCTTTGTTTATCACCGGTCCCGACCCAACTATGATACGTGAATTTCCATGAAGCAGGATTCAATATTAATAAAGTGAAAATTTTGAAAAGTAGTAGTAAAACCTGTTTCAGACTTTCAGCCCTCTATACATGAAATAACACCCCCATAGTTACCTTTACACTCAAAGTACCTCTGATTATATATATAATATATATATATATATTATATATATAATCAGAGGAAATAAGATATTTAAGATAAAAATAAGACTCATTCTGCTGTGTGTTTCAATAGAAATCTGCCAGACATGTGGACAGGAAGTGATGTCAGGGATTCAGATTGGAGTTTTAGTTGGAGTACGGCCACAATATATGATGATGATAGTATGATGATGATGACTATTATTGTTATTAGAATTATTATTATAATCCCCGTCAAGTGCAAGCGCAGCACAGAGGTTATGTTTTCGACTGTGATGAGTCCTGAATGGATTTGAATGACGTTCTCAGGAATTGTCAGAAATGGGATATGGAAGAATTGATTACATTTTTGGGAACATTTTCGTCAGTTGTGCGAATAATTACACAATAAATTGTTGGAGCACTTGGAAAAACAATCTAGGACAAGTTTCCGACAGGTTCTACAAAATATCAAAGACTGATCCAAAAATGTAGGATTATTATTTTGGTGTGAATCCCAATAAGGGGTAATTATGGCGCTTTTATTGTGCTTTTATTGTGTTATTATTGTGCATGTTGAATAACAAAAACCTGTCATTGACGCGCGATAAAGTCTGGTGCAAGTTACTAGTGACACCTTGTGGCCAGTGTAGACTACAGTTCATCAACTTAAATTGTATTTGTATCTTAATTATTTTAGAATGTTTGTTTTAATTATTTATTTATTTATAGTGAACAGTGCATGTTGACCAATAGTGACTGTTTAACATTATTTAGCCAAGAGGCTAAACGTGTTTAACACAAACTAGTTTAAGGTTTAATTAGTTGAAGGCAACACCGATTCAACCATTTGGTGACTTTGATCATAGCCTCTGTAAGGTTGATAGCAACTTCTTTTTTGGAGGATCCTTGAACAAACAGGACCGTGTCTTCCGCATACATTTGGATGTTGACTTCAGGGCACACAGTTGGCAGGTCGTTTATATACACACAAAACAAAAGAGGGCCAAGGATTGACCCCTGCGGCACCCCAGTTGACAAGCAGAGTGGTGCAAATTGATAACTGTGGATTCAAACTGTGTGTGAGCGATGGGAAATATATGTTTCAACCCGTTTTATGGCATTATCTGAGAAGTAGAAGGAAGAAAGTTTGGACAGTAATATTTTATGGTTGACAGTATCACATGCTTTTTTTAAATCCAAGAAAAATGGCACCAACAACATTGTTATTGCCAAGTAGAGATTTATGTTTTTCAATAAAATAACACTTAGATTTTGAAGACTTAAGTGATTTCATTACGATTTTAACATTTTGCTCCGATGCGCAAGCAAAGGTTAGGCAAGGCTCTGTGTGTTTGAAAATCCTTAATTTAGGCCAAGAATACGTAAATGCTTAAATATGCATTTTTTGGAAGAGTAACAGGTCAACCGCTAAACAGCGATCATTCATTATTTACCTAATATTTAATATTTATATGCAATATATTGCAATATGTTAGGGGTTATTGGAGCAATAATAATAATAATCGTGTCGGTCTGAATTTCCTGCCACCTTCCCATCCTTTCTCTGCTCCATGTGACAGCGATGCCCTTTGCCCCAATCAACGTAATATCATATTGATTGAACTATGCTATGCGGACTTGAAATGGCTGAGATCGGATCTACTATACTGTACAATAATCAATACAATAAATGTGTTCACATCCTTCTAAATACAGCGTCTGACATTATTAGAGCATCTTGGCATTAAATAACACCCCTATGGTTACCTTCACTTGTATAACCCAACGTTATTAAGACAAAATACTGTAAGCAATTTAAGACATAAATATTTTGCTGTGAACGTGTAAGGAGAGCTGAGTGGGCGCGGACAGGAAGTGGCATCGGGGGTTGAGTTTTGAGTTATATCTTGGTGTGGGTTACAGTCGCAACAGAAGCCCATGATTTTATGAGGGATTATTGTACCTGAAATAAAAGTCTGTTGTTCTGGCGATCAAGCCTGGTGCTTGTGTGTCTCACTGACCATTACGGTGACCAGCGTAGAATATCACCACATTTTTGAATGCGTCTTCCGCGGCCTTTTATTTGTATTTTAGTGTATTAAGCCATTTTTATGCTTGAAAATGCTTAATTTAGTCCAAAAAGTGTGACACGGCGAAATTGGAAGTGTAGAGGAGTTACAGATGGCCCCAAATCTATAAAAGAGAGTGCAGAGGCTTTCCTGTGGGCCAGCCCGAATAAACGAATCTATGGGAAGCACTGTAAACCTCAATGAGAAATGTTTTTTTAAAGTCATGGCTGGCTGAGCGATACTTGGTCGAGTGGAATTTTAATATATTTCCTTTGCACTTCTCCTGTTTTTTTTTAATGACTTCCAGTTACGATGAAGCATCAGGCACCATGGATAGCGGCTACCCACGATCAATAGAGAAAGATTTTCCCGGCATGGACGACGAGGTCGACGCCGCCGTTTATCACTACGGTATTGACTTCCACTCAAGTGTGCAAAATTGGAAATGTCCTTCTGAAGCGATCCTTCTAACAATTGTCATTGTTGTTATGTGTCTTTTCAGGATACTTGTATTTCTTCCATGAGAATGTGAGGTATGAGTATAGCTACACAGAGAGAAAGGTCATACGCATCCTCGCAACCAATTCCATTCTTGGCTGCTGATGCTGCTCAAGCCCCGGTGATTTTTACGTCCTGTAATTAGGGAGCTATAACAACTACTGGTAAAGATACACCCACGTTATATAAAAAGAGACCCTCCAGCTCTGCACTCAAGCACAGGGTTAAACCCAAATCGAACCCACAACTGGTAGTCTTACTTTTGTAGCGGTTGAATGAATAGTAAATAATCTCCCAAGCCGAATGGTTTAAAAGCTCCTCAGAAAACATCTCCACTTGTTGTGGGGTTGATATATCCTGGAGTTTTGCTGTAGTGTGGATGCCAACATGGATTCTGTAGAATTGTCATTGAACAGTTGGTCTTGGATGAGCCCTTAAAGTTTGGTTTTTATTATCATTCAATAATCTGAGAATGCTTACCTTTCAAATAACACCAGGATTATGAAAATATACCTTGTAGCTGTTAAGATAAATGCAATTATTTGCAGACATGTGATGGTTCAAATCCAGTGTGCTAAATACACACAATATATATGCTTTTCCACAAAAGTGCTGGACACAACAACGCGACATTTCTTCTTTGTGTTATTTATTTTTGTGTTTGAGATGTTTATTTCAACTGCAAGTTTGTCCGGCTGGCCTGTGAGCTCAGTTTTCACGGTGTAAACGTTTTAAATACCATGTGAGCACTTTTTAGTGTGTGTTTCAACCGCCCTGTCCAGTGATTGAACTGCAATTTGTTGCCAGTGTTATTCAATAAAATGGCTTAACATCTTTCACCAGAGCATGTGTGCATGGGGCCCCGCGATCCATTTCCGCAAGAAGGGGGCGCGTTCTCTGCAAATGCGCAAAGGATGCGTATAAAAAAAGAGGCGAGTGAATAAAATGGCAAAATTGAACCGCACATCTGCAGTGTAATGGTGCCGCCTTTTAAAGCAGAGGGCATGTTTTTTCCCCCATTTCAGGTTATTGGTTATTTTGCACTATAGTTGGTATTACTTCAAAACATGCATCTAAGTCATAATAATATTTAAAAAGCGTTTAAAAAAAACCCAAATCAAGTATTTTATTCATGTGGCCCTCAATTCCTGTTTGTTAAGAGACCTTTTCCATGCTGTATGGACTCTAAAAGACTTGTTTCTTATAACCAAATACAATAAAAAAACATATTATAATTTATAATTGACATTAATGAAAAAAAAAGATGTGTGTAGCTCCCTATTATTTCCACTAGAGCAGGGGTAGGGAAGCTACGGCTCGGGACCAGATGTGGCTCTTTTGATGACCACATACTTTACGGCTCTCAGGCGTGTTAAACACCATAATATTCATTTATTTTAATGTTGTTTTTTCTTAAAATATATGTAAGATATCTTGCTTTACAACAGGGCTATTTAAAGTGCGGTCCGAGTCATTTATTTGCCCGTGGCAACAAAGGAAACAGCAAAAATGCAAAAATCAGCAGTCATTTTACAAAAAATAAAGTCAAAATATTAGAAGAAAAAAAAATCTAACCAAAAAAAGTTGTCATTTTTGCAAAATGAGGTTTTGGAAGAGGTGATAATTGTCAAAATAATAGAGGAATAAGGTCATAATTTGAGAAAAGTAAAAAAAAAAAAATGCTGTAATTTTATGAGTAGAAAGTCAAAATATTGGGAGAAAGAAAGTCACAATTGTACAAGAAAAAAAAAGTACGAATAATTTCATAACAGTAGCATAGAGTTTTTTAAATGTCGTTATATAATGAGAAACAAACAAAACAATATCAAATGAATATGGGAAGAAAGTTCAAATATTGTGGGAATAAAGTCATACTATTGCTATTAAATTTATACTTTTTGTTTCATAATGTAGCGTGTTTTGTGTGATGGGTTTTTTCTGACATTTGAACGTAAAACATGACAGGAACCACAGTGCTAAAACTAACATTCCAAACATAAAACTTTCTGGCCGTCTGCTGGCCCTAACTCCAGACCGAAGGTTCTTGAGTGTTGTGTTGCGTTGGCTTCAGCAAAGCAGACGTGGATCGAGCCTAGATAGAGTCAACCTCCCGAAAGTCACGGGGAAAAAAGCAACGAAACGTCCCGCCTGGTGAGCGCTGATGGAAACCAGATGGAGACGACGGATGAATCACAATACTGAATCCGTTTTCCTCTTGGAAACTCCCTCCTGAGATCACCACTAGGAAAGGTGACGAAGAGGACGGGCAGGACTTCCCACTCGATCAGAGCGTACGTGGCTGACGCCGACGCATCCCCCGGGACGGTTAGACATCACGCGATGACGTCAGAGGGTTCAAGGTTGAGCATTTTAGGCTGAAAAAGTGGAATCCCTTCATGACACGTTGTGTTAAACAGCAATGTGCGTGCATGATGGAAGCACCGAAGGGCTTCCGCGGAGCAGCAGTTCGATCGGAACGACCGGAAATGACCTGTTTTGCTGTGTCGAACGACCTCTTCCTTGCAACATTTGCACCCAACATTTGATGGTTTTTGCAACGACTTGTTTGCGTCTACCGGGGGAGGCAAATTGTCACGATGGTTTTGCCGGCTGTGACCTTTTATGCGTTTTATTTTGGCTGGGCAAAACAACCAAATGTTGTGCATCTATTGCAACGATGAAAAAATCCCAATTATGATTAAATACAATTGATTTGCTGCACTAATTCAATCTTTTCTGACCTGCAATAGTTTTTTGCTACTCAAGCAAAGTTCCTTTATCGCTCTAAAAATTATGTTTTTGGTTTTTTTTTATTTTTTTGTGAACCAGCTCGAGGTTTGTTTGGTTTTTTTTAATGCCAAAATGATTTTAGCGCTAATCATGTTAGCATAATGCTAATGGGTTAGCATAATGCTAAGGGCTACACACTGTATGTTGTTGTGCGGTAGATATTGAAATGAAAACATGTTATTGTGTAATTTAGAAGCAAACAAAGGCTGACGTGTTGACTTTGTGTTTCGGTTTAACGCTGCAGACAAAGAAATTGGGGGGAAAAAAGAAAACATTTTGTTGTGTTGCTACCCAAAACAAACAAAACATGTTTTAAATCCCAATTATGCTACTGTATTATAAACATCGTAAAAAAACAATTATAGTTGCATCAAATGAGGAATAATTTTATAGTAATTGCTGTGCCGATTGTCCATTCAGACTTGCTGTAGTTTTACATTTTTGAGGCAGTTTTCTGTACCGACATTCTGCACGGTATCTTTAAACAGATGTTCATTTTGTCCCCGAAACCTACTAAATGTTAGTTTTGTAAGTATGACACATCTTTTACATGTTGTTGAAATACTTTTTTATACTAAACTATTGTCGTGCTAATTGTGTTAGCATGTTACATTAGCTTAGCACAAGGCTAACGCTAAATAATATACGTTTTAGGAATATTTTGCTATGGATATTGAAATGAAAACCTACCATCGTGGAAGTTAGAAGCATACAAAGACTGAAATGCATAGTTTGCGTGTCCGTTTGACAAAAAAAGAGGCGAAAGGTGGACAATGTTACCTAGCCTTAGCTAGCTACTTTTTTGTAATATTAATGACGTGGGGCAAAACATGTCCAAATTTCCAAATATTGAAATGGGTGCCAAGTTAAACTTTGCCGAGCTGCAACACGCTGACATCTCTGTCCTTCCTCGCCGCCAATACCGCCAAAACTACCACCAAAGTCCCCGAAGAATTTTACATTTGATTTTTGTGTATTCTTCATCAATTCTTTGTCTAGGTAATGTCTAACTGTGGATTGGGCCAGGCGTGTCCAAACCTTTTTCCAGGACGCAAAGGATGCAAAGGCTGCTTTGATGTTTTGTATCCTAAGAAGATAGATTATTCATCTCCAGGAGAAATTAACGTTGCAGGCAGCTCTCCAAAAAAATCATAACAAACTTAGTCACAGAATAAAACAATCAACTCGAGAGTGGGGAGATAAGAAGAGAAAAATCAGAAAATACATTAAGAATAAATAAATATTATGTAGTGCATTTAAACATAATAATAAATAATATGAATACATAATATATAACAAGTAATATAATACATAATTAGACAAAAAGTCCATAATTACATGAAAAAAGTCTTCCTGTGTTGTGCTGAAAAGCCGCATGGCGTGGGGAGGAACGGTCTTCTCAGTTTGTCAGTGAAGCAGGACAGTGATAGTAATCTGCCAAAGTTTTGTGATATATTGTAGGTGAAAAAAACATATTTGTTTTTTTTCAAATACATTTTCGTCTTAAAGTTTCTTCCAAAATTTTCTTCTTGTAATATTCTGATTTTAGTCCCATAATATTTCTCCTGTAATATATTTATTCATTCATTCATTTTCTATGCCGCTTGTCCTCATTAGGGCCGCGGGGATGCTGGAGCCTATCCCAGCAGGCTTTGGGCGAGAGGCGGGGTACACCCTGGACTGGTCGCCAGTCAATCGCAGGGCACCTATAGACAAACAAACATTCACACTCACATTCATACCGATGGACAATTTAGAGTGGCCAATGAAGCTAACATGCATGTTTTTGGAATGTGGGAGGAAACCGGAGTACCCGGAGAAAACCCACACACGCACGGGGAGAACATGCAAACTCCACACAGAGATGCCCAACGGAGATTCGAACCCTGAACCTCCTGACTGTTTTGTTAAACAGTTTTCTTCTCTCAGATTTCAACTCCATACTACAAAAAGGACATTATTATTCCTTGTTATATAAATCAGCTTATTCATGTAAAAATCTTTGTCTGCTTAGAATATGATTTTTTTCCTCTTAACAATTTGACGTCTTTACAATTCCTGCTGCTGTTTTCTCTCCCGAGTTCTTTCGTTCATTATATTTTTAGAATGTGCCGACCAAACAAAAGAACAACGAGATTCATGTCACTTCACGTCGGGCTTCATTCAAATGCCCTTTCCAAACATTCGCCCGGCAACATCATATTGTTCTTGCAGCTCAGCAAACGCCGACATGCTGATCCACTCGAGTCAGCTCGGATTACGTTACAGCGCAGCGAGTAGCCAAGTAATTACATCTCACGCCTCCTGCAAGAGGATCAGGTGATTAGCGTCTCATTTCGGCAACGTGGGGAAAACCAGCATGTTGCAAAGTGAAGATTCGGGTTCACGGTGGCGTCCAAAGGGTGTTACTGTAAGAAGCTGCGGCAAGACGAGCGAGTCTCGTCCCATCTCAATCGGTCGCTTGTTGCCGGTCTGGCGGTGATTACACAACGAGCTCATCGACCAAATGTGATGTCATCGAATATGACGTTTTGTCATGACCCGCTTTCTACTGTGTCTGCCGGGAGCGAGAAGAAATGACCATTGGTTGCTTTGTCGGTAGACAGGGGACAATAATGAGACGGACAACTTTATAAAACTCTGAACATTTTGTGCCACGACAGACCGTATTCCCCTGGCAGTGTGAAATAGTACGATATGAAGAATAAACAGTGCAAACCAGGATCTCGGATTAAAGGGGAAAAACACACCACTGAAGTCGCACAAAAAGGGCGATGGCGGCGGCTGGTCATTCAAGGACGGGAGGCTCATTTTTTCCGTCCTACATCACACACGTGTTTATGTATTTATATGTGAATTCCACCCTCCGTCCCTTGTTTTTGCCAAAGACAAAGTGGCTGGGGGTCGGTAAAGTCGGATTCCTCATTTCATGGCCAATCAAAAAGGGACTCCGCCTCAGACAGATCATCCAATCATCAAGCAGAAGCCGAGCGTCGGGGCCAGCTGCCTCACATACCCCCAGAGAAGCTGAGCGTTCGATGGGCATTTATCAAATGACCGTCCAGTTTTGCGCAGTGGAACAACCCACTCTTGTTTTATCCCGTTTACAATTTCACTGATTGTAGTAGTCTAAAGTTTCCTACTTTCCATTATACTGGGGAAGACAGCCAATATGGAGCATTGTGATGCCAACAGGTAAATTGTCATGATAACCTTAGAACTGCAAACTCACTGCAATTTAAGGACAAAGGTCTCTGTCCTAGCCACTCAGTACAAAATGGATAGAGGCTAGGGCTAATGATAATACTCCATAGTTGGGAATGGTTGTATGTCTGCCCTGCGATTGATTGGCGACCTATCCAGGGTGTACCCCGCCTCTCGCCCAAAGTCAGCTGGGATAGGCTCGCATACCCGCGACCCTAATGAGGATAAGCGGCATAGAAATTGGATGGAACTGCTTCACATCAGTGTGACACCTTTCAGCTGTTTTTCCACTCCAACATTCTTCAACAACATTCCATAATTCATGAACATTTCTTGGTTTTGCTTCAGAAACAGCATTTTTGATGGCACCCCCACAAGTTCTCCATTGGATTAAGGTCCGGGGATTGGGCTGGCCTCTCCTTAACATAAGATCTTGCTGGTTTACTGGTGTGTTTGGGGTGATTGTGTTGCTGAAACAGCCATTTCAAGGGCATGCCCTCTTCAGCAGAAGGCAACATGACCTCTTCAAGTATTTGGACATATGCAAACTGATCCATGATCCCTGCTATGGGATAAATAGTAGGAGAAACATGCCCATATCATGATGCTTCACTGTCTTCACTGTGTGCTGTGGCTTGAATTCAGAGTTTGGGGGTCGTCTCACAAACTGTCTGCGGCCCTGCGGCGCCAAAAAGAACAATTTTACTCTCATCATTCTTCATCATACTTTAAAACTCTGTTTTTCCATAGAACGTGGATTTTCACTTTTCCGCTTAGATCCTGAAATGTTCTCAAACAAGAAGAAAACGTGTGTGTGTGTGTGTGTGTGTGTGTGTGTGTGTGTGCGCGTGGCATTTTAAGCTTGTTTGTGGTGCTGTTGGATTCCACAAATGACTTGACGTGGAGAGTGTGTGTTGGGGGGGTCCACTTTCTGATGGATGGACTTCTGTCCCAACATGCAAGCGCTTCAGAAAATGAACCAAAAAAACCAAGGTGCACATCTGGAAGGGATTTCTGCAGTGGTGTCCTCCTCCCGCTGCTACACAAAAGCCACTTTCACAAATGGTCACAGTCAAATGTGAGATAAGTGTGTCTGCAGGGGGTGGAGATTGTGGCTTGCTGAAACCTACCAGAGCGTCGAGGTGATTTAGGACTCCAAATGCGCATGTAACGTGCGAAACCACGTTTGCTTATCTTTTGGGAGGGGTGTGGTCAACTAAGAAAAAGAAAACATTACGTGACTGTTTGCTTTTGTGTGGTAGGACAGCCTCTTTCTCCACTTGTTGCCTTGGCAGCCTGTACTGACTGACTGATTGGGGACTCTGCCAAAAGTCCTGAATGACTGCTCACTTGACTGATTCTAAGACCCACTCGCTGCTTCGGCAAAGGCTCTCAAGTAATTCCTTTAGAATTTGCGTGTGAAAGCTCTTAAATGCTCTTTCCAAGCCCAAAGACCGAAGGACCGACGCTAAATAGCTAGTCGAAGACAAAAGAGAGTTGCGGTTTCTCAGTCTCAGGAAATCACGTCCACCTTTTTGGTGGAGGGTTGACGGTAGTATTCTACATTGGTCACTAGGTGTCAGTCATTTTTCAGCGTGAACGTTGGGGGGTTTTATTGCAGGTTTAAATTATCCAATATCGCTTTACTGTTTGCTAATACGCAACCCTGTACACAACTTGAAGTACTTTATTCAGTGGTAGGTTGTGAAATTGGTACCTGGCCTTCATTTTTTGCCAGACACCAAGAGAGCCAGAGTCCTTTGTGTAGAGCCATTGCCTTACTAGCGATACAATATTTCACCCATATTTTCTGATACATAGTCAACAATACACCTGACTTCTGTTACTCTTGGTAGCTTCGAACCATTGACTCATTTCCACCGCGGTTGGCAGTAACCAGTTGCTTGTAAACTGGACCGGCTGAAATAGAACAGCTGTGTGTTTAAAGACTCAAGACAATTCCAAACATCTACATGACATCATCATCTAAAGCAGTTTGGAATCAGTATTTATCTAATACCATGACCAATTTATAAAATATTTTAAAGTAAAATTCAGAAACTCACCAGGGATTTATCGTCAGTCACACATTAAGGGCCCAACTTATCTCGTTGAACAATTTTGCTCTGATCAACCAATCAGGACAGGGGGCCTGCCTCTTTGCTCTGATCAACCAATGGGGGAGGATCAGCTGGGCGTTTGCAAGCTGGGTTGGAGGCGAACCAGAAGACGGGCTTAAAAAACAAAAAAGCTGCATCGCTAAAAGTGTGTATGTGGCAGAGATCTGTCAATCTCGTCAGGATGATTACATTGATAAGGCAACACATAGAAGCTGAAAGCTGATTGGGCAAAAAAAAAAAAAAATCTACTACTGGAAGCGCTGCATCCATGAAACATACAGCCTACGACACCAAAAGTTGATGATAAAGAATTACAAATTTAGCAGTGAAAGATCAGCGTACATGATCATTTCCTGTTAAATTAATATATTTTCATGGAAAAAAAGCTACAATTCAAGCTCGAAATGTAGGTCGGTGCTTCCTGTAATTGTTAGGAAAGCACAGGCTTGTCACTGACTGCACATTGCCGATTTTATTAAAAGAAACTTGCTATAGTGGTAGTCTGTTTCACAAGCCACTGAAATAAGCAGGATAGAGCACTTTTAATATGATAATTGTAATTTTTTTTTTTAAAGTTAAATCCAAATAGATTCTTAGCTTTGTCCTAAATATGATGTGAGGTGGCAATAACGGGAGAAGGCCCTTATTATGCCTGCTATTTATAGACAAACACACCCTGTCATAATGTAGTCCCTGTGCCGTTTTCCTCAAAATGATAGTGTACGCTGACACAATCTTTCCAGGGGACAGTTTTTACCAAATTAACCGACACACCTAACACCCACAATGTGTCAGACAGAACACCGGGAGGTCATTTTGACGTGAGAATGTCTCCGTTTATTACACATTTGTCTATATTTTCAAAAAATACATACAGCATAGTTGAAATCCATACAAATATAAATTGTGAATCGTGAATATGCGTCGTCGACATTCATACATGGCAGTGTTGAGGCTGCAGGTCCACAGGAAAAGGTTACATGCATTGTCATACGGTGGATCCCCGCACATTCAGCATTTTCGTAGCTGCAAATTAGCTCCGTTTAGGGTCAAATGTTTAAAACTTTCTTTGAAAATGGGCCGTTTTTCAACAGAAAACACATCCCGGTAAGTGTTATAATTTCTTAACATGTGATAATTCAGCTAAAATGCACAACACACATGTACTGGTGTCAGAAAGGACATTTTTTTAGCTTTGTTTGTAATACTTTTTCTTAAGCGTTTAAATTTCGCCATTTGTTCGGCGGTCCTCAGCGTACTGTGAGACCCAATAGTTTGTCTATGTTTGACAGCCAGTCGGGCCTCAAAACTTGCAGAAAGTGTGAACACAAGTTATTATTTGATTGTAAGGCAAGCAGCATGGATTACGTGGATGTGGCTTGCAGAAACAGCCTCTGCATCCTACTAGCCTGCTACGACCAGGCTAAAGGCGACATCGTGACTCCCGTTCCATCTATTCTATCATCTTACATTGGCGTTAATTAGTGGTGAGTACCTATACATTTTACACATTAAATGCGTTTAATAAGTGTGTGAGGCATAATTTAGGGCTTATATTTGAGATTTTATCGAGAGTGAACAGTGGCAATTGAAGAGAGAAGGGTAGGATTATAGAGATTAATTGAATCAAACAGTCACTTTCATTGCAAATGCTGATCCAAAAATTGGAGAACGAAGGGTTTAGAGGGGGAATAGCAGCCATGTGTCAAAAATAGACATTTTTATGATCATATCAATTACTTGCAGTTGTTCGCCCTCGCAGATAGAAGGGCTTTGTTGTAGTTCATTGGCCAAATGTGTTGGGAAAGGAAACTATTGGTCACTATGGTTCCCCTGTTTATTTCACTTTCAGCGCAACAGGAAAAGTTGCCCAATGAAGAGCACAAATGGGACACGGTCAAGTAATATAAAATGGTCCTTTCGGCGTGTAAAAACTTCTTTAGGTCACTTCAGTTAGTTGGTAAAACAAATCATTGGATAAATCAGCTGCTAGGCAGCTTTGTCAGCAGGCCACATAGAGTAGACCCCTTCAGTTAGCCGGCGGGCTTAGCCAAGTTTGCTGAATAAAGCGTATCAGGAGGGCTCTAACCCGAGTCAAACTAAAAGCCCCTTAGCCTTGATGCTAATCTAATAGTCACAAAGTTGCCTCAAAACAATGGCTCGTACAAATTACCAGACTGACCAGAACATAACAATAAAAATAGGGGTCGTCTTATATTTGGTCACCCAGAACTTTTGTGGTTCGAGTCTGTGCGCCACTTTAAATGATTTCATTTGTTTTTAATGAATGCATCTTAGGATGAAGAATGTGAAACTTACAGTTGTAGTTGTTCTTAATATATCATCTGCTGTTCATGAAGGATTGAAGGTGATGTAAGGCACAGCTCAGGCTTTAAGGCTGCTTTACGATCACAACACAAAGCCATCCACATTGCAGTTCAGAACCTCATTGTGTTGCGCGTGACCCAGCTGCCGGTGAAACTGCCCCTGTTTCTGGGTCCTCCAGCAGCGGGTGTTTTGTCCAAGTGTGATACTCTTTACACTGGGCAGCTGGGAGAGCAGGTTATTTGGCAATGAAAACACCCCGGAGCCGGATAACTTCAGCTCTTGCAGCGAATCCAGGCCGCTGAAAATGTCCGGGCTCAGTGTCTTCAGATTGGGATTCCCGGACAGGTCCAGGACCTGGAGGCTCTGGAGGCCCTTCAAACCATGTGCTTCAATTTCCTGAAGCTGCAGAAGGCCACTGAGGGATAAGGAAACCAGATCCTCCAGGTGAGCAAAATCCTCCTCCTTGATGACGCTGATAGGGTTGCCGTCCAGATTGAGGTACCTCAGTATCTTAAGTCCTGCCAGTCGCGGCACGCTTGAAAGGTGGTTTGCCGTCAGATTCAAGCTCTGAATCTGCACAAACTTCCCGTGCTGCATCGGCGAAATGGACGTCAGCTTGTTATGTGACAGATCCACGCAGACGGGCTTGCCTGTAACTTTGGCAGCGAAGGCATTCATGTCGAAGTCCCGGAATCTGTTGTAGCTGAGATCAACTTCAGCCAGAGGGAGGCCGAAGAAGCAGCCCGGAGGGAGGCTCTCCAAGTGGTTGTGGCTGAGATCCAGCGTCTCCAGGTAACGCAGCTTGGACAAAGCCCCGGGACTTACCTGGGAAACATCAGCAAGATTTAAAAAAATGACATAACAAATTTCTAATGACGACAGAAAATGCTCACATAAGAGCCGTAACATTTCCGCCTCTCGTGCAAAACCAAGCAGACGCAGGATATCGTGGTACGTTGATATAACTGATATATTGATAGAACTGTCTGGGCTGCCCACCTCTCTTAACCTGGATAATTTCAACCCCTCATTCTGTGTCAATGGTTTTCCCACAGACCATAAACCCGGGGAAAAAATATTCTGAAAGCTGTGTCAGTGCAGACCTGCCAATGTGCACAAATGTATTTTGCTAAACGTGTCATTTGACTCTTGAATACGCGAGTATGCATCGCAGCGCTCCGTTTATCTTCTTCATTGTCCTGCTTTCGGTCTGTACAGTACAGATAATCCAATAGATACTATCAGTTTCGCAAGAGTCATGGTCTTGAGCGGAATTGTGAGCTCACAAAGACAAATAAAACCAAAGTCTGTTTTTTTTTGCCCGTGCCAGACTCCAGTAGCACGGGCACTGTAAGTCCGGAGTCACAGCGCACACAAGCACGGATAAAAAGCGCTGAGAAACGCAACGCCGTGTGTAAAATCAGGATAGTTATCTGAGTGACAAGACCACTCCTCCTGGATCACATCAACAAATAGTGCTTGTTGGTTCACATTCACTTAAGTCTAAAGAAACAGGTTAGATGAGATTGGTTCCCTTTTTACGGTACACTGAGCTCACACCATGAGACGCCACCCGATGTTTGGTTCATAAGAATGAGGCGAGATATTTTCAGCCACACTCCCAAGCAAACAAGGTGACGCTGGTCAATCATTAAGTGTATTATTATCAAACCCATGATGACCCATTCAAACAGGTCAATGACCCACTTTGTAGAGATTTAAACCGGCAAAATGCGGACGGATCAGAGTGTATTCAAGGGTCAAAACGAAGCTGTGCACAAAAAAATGCATACATGTTGGCAGATCTGCAGACAACACAGTGGACGTGGCCTTAAGCAGTATTGTTTTTGCTGTACTTTGTTTCGCCTTACTCACCATTGTAATGTGGTTGCTACTCAGGTCCAAGCTAACCAGGGTGGTGTACCCAGGACCTGTCAGCATGGTGTCACTGAGCGGGCCCACAGCGTTGGAGGACAAGTCTAAATAGGCAGTATCCAGGGGGATGGGGACTGGCATGGTGACGCTGGGACCCAACTCTCTGCAATCAACTCTTGTCAGGCTGAAGCTGTCGAACAGGCCGAAGTTTTCCACCTCGCAGTGGCAGCCGGGGTGGCAGTTCTTGACCGAGGCGCAGCTTGCCGCCAGCAGCGGCAGCAGCAGACCAAGCCAGAGGAAGAGCGCCATTACCGTCTGGAAACAGAGGACATTATTTATGTGTAAGCATGTCCCAAACCGATGAGGTCAGACCGGGCGGGATACAGTGGAACGTTGAAGCACTATCATGCATCCCATTACAAAAGACTGAAGCTCTGCAGCTCAGCTAGCAATGAAGCACGTTTTGATTTTTCTTTGGCTTTAATAACAATTTTTTAAAAGTACAAATGATGGCAAAAAATGAAAATGTGATGGTGGCCATAGAACCGGAAATAACACATGATTAGTACATCCTGGTTGCCAAGTACAATATAACTACAGCGACACATGCAAGAAGAGAGCAAAGCATGTCGCGGATAAGCAGCATAGAAAATGGATGGATGGAGCTCTTTGCAAGTTGCAGTGGTGAGTACACAAGTTATTGTTTTGCAGCTTGCATTATACTGTAGTAATCCCTCGTTTGTCGCAGTTAATTGGTCCCAGACCCAACCGTCATAAGTGAATTTCCACAAAGTGTTTTTACTTAAATGAAATATTTTCAGTTACACGATAGACCTATGACCATTTAAATACATTTTTTAACATTATTAGAGCTCTCTAGACATGAAATAACACCCCTACAGTCACCTTTGCAGTCTTATTAGCCAATGTAGCAGACGTAATAGCAGAAAATAAGACATAATATAACTAACACGACTAACACGAAAAGTTTGGACGTTACTTGTCCTGGTTTCTGGATAGTACTTCCTGTGGTGGCTTTTGTCTCGTCAATGTAACATTACCAGTGACCAGTGAAGAACACTAAAACTCACGGGGTGGCTTTCAATGCATTTTAGGAATGAGTTATTATTAATGTTCTCTTATGTCGTATTTTAGTTCATTTAACCCTTTTTGCCTGAAAATGTTTCTTTTAGACCAAAAATACATCAAATGTGCTTAAATGTGCATATTTTTGTCTAGTGATGGGGCGTACCAACCACAAAAATGCAATGACTTAATTGAAATATTTTGAAAAATTGCAAAATTCAGTGCGGCGAGGGACGACCATTTTTAGGCTACCATCGTTAATGATGTCGACCGGCCATTTCGCGACTATCCCCAAAGGGTGAGATTTTATCAGAGGGCATAGTACACACACTTTCCACACCACACAATTACAAATGTTGAAATGTCACTTTGAAACGGCTTCACGGTGGTGACTCTTTAAGTCAATTCCCATTCTTGCGTATGGGAAGGTTGACCGGGATCCTCCTGATTAGAAATGTGATTCACGCACTTGATCACACCACATCCAGTATGTTCAGACATTAAAATGCCAGCCAAAGTCCACTGAACTGCTCACTCGACCCAAACAAACGAAACCACGTCGCTGAAAGTCATAAACTATTTACACAAGAACAATATCTGCGGGGCAATTGTCCGGAAAAACTCGGCATTGTCTGCCACTAGCAGTTTTAAACATATCCTTACTTGCAGCGCTTGCTCTCTCCGCCCGTCTTCCGTGCTTGGGTGTGTTCAAGTGAGAGATCCGCGGAGCTCAACTCTTCAACTTTAGGAGAGAAAGAAAAAAAAGAAGCGCGCTCACTCCGACGAATATGAAAACCAGAGGGTAAGAGTTGTGTAACCGGAGGGGAAACGTAGAGTCATGCTCGGGTCGCCCCACCGTGACACAGCGGGTGCAAAAATAAAAGTGATACTGTTGTGGGAAGAAAACACAATCGTTCTGAAGTAACGTCACAAAACGTTTCATATTTTTTGCTGGATTTAAATGCAAACAACAAGATATGGGACTTTGTTTAGCCACCCTTCAAAGAAACCGACTGGGTAGCTCTTTTGACAGACAATAAAAACTGCACTCAGTGACAATTATTAGTTGTATTAGTTTAGGGTTATTTATCTGGCCTCATATAACAGGCCGGAACCCACCAGTGGGTCCACTTGCACCGCAGTTCAAAGTCTGCGTCTTTTTTGACCCCTGAAATCCAAGCAGCCGACGGGCGCGGCGAGCAGGTACATGTCCTTGTTACAGCTTTCCACCATCATAACACACACACGGACGTTTTTCAGCTGCCCACTTAGAAAGCCTTGAAAATGCACTCCCCCAAACCTGAACCACATCGAGGGTCAGAACAAAAGACCTCGGCGTGGTTCAGGCTGACGTGAAGGGAGGGAAAGACTGCACTCGGGCGAGCTCTCGACAGCGGAGGGACGGGCTTTTGGGATCAAAATCAGCAAGGAAACAAGTACGGGACTATACGGGCCAGCATTTGGCCTGTCACGATGACAAATGTTGCCGGTTGTTGTTGATGATTGATACGGACAACATTCTGGAGACCTTTCATTAATTATGTGGCATAATTATGAGAGTATATCATACCTAAGGCAATAAACTTTAGAGTGGTTAACACTCTAATTCAGGGGTAGGGAAGCTATGGCTCGGGATCCAGATGTGGCTCTTTTGATGACTACATATGGCTCTCAGACGTTTCTTAACACCATAACATTTATTCATTATAATTTTGTGTTTTCTTAAGATGATGTATTATATCTTGCATGCAACAGGGGTGTTCAAAGTGGGGTCTGAGTGATTTTTTGGCCCGCGGGACATTCTAAAAATACAATTTAACAAAACACTTTAAGGATATAGCAAATTTTTAAATATGATCAGTCATTTTACGCAAATGAAGTCAAAATATTAGGAGGAAAAAAATGTAATCAAACCCAAAAAAATGTAATTTTTTGAAAATTGGGTTGTGGAAAAGGTTATAATATTAAGTCAAAATCTTACAGGAATAAAGTCATAGTTACGAGAAAAAAGTTGGAAAAACCTGGAATTTAAAAAAAAAAAACAGCAGAAATTGAAAAACACTGTAATATTGTGGGAATAACGTCATAATATTACTATGAAATATATTGTTTTTGTTTTATAATGCTTCGTGTAATGTGTTTTTGTTGACATTTTACAGTAAAACATGGAAGGAATAATTGTGTTACAAATACCATTCAAAAGACTTTAATCTGTCATATTCAAAGACTAATTTCAAAATAATAAAGTCATTACTTGCTCAAAAATGCACACTTTTAGTTGTATTCACTGTTAAAAAATAAGATATGTCTCTCACGGAAATACGTTTGAAAATATGTGGCTTTCATGGCTCTCTTAGCCCAAAAGGTTCCCGACCCCTGCTCTAATTGGAATGTCAAGGGATTCTAAACTAATTAAACAAACTCAATGAAAAAAAAATTGACTCTCCTAAATAAAATTGCACCTAAATAAAAATAACCATAACCAAAAACATTAAAATAAGAAAGAAAACAAAAACACTCCACTCACAACCACGCACACATTTATGTTGCGTATTGTTAAGGGAGCGATGTTCAGAACACAAGGTAATGAGGGACGACGGCAGTCGCATCCACACGGGAACGGATCACTGGGTGAAAACGACGTCACACAAAGTGGCATTACTTTTGCGAGAGTATAAGACAAAAAGATATATTCCGATTTTCCCACTCTGGAAGCCGTTTAAACAAACAAAATACAATTTTTGGGCACCCAGAACGCCATTTCCGTGCGCATGCAAGTCTGAAATGTTCAAATATTTTGCCGTTTCCGTGTGGACAGTCCCTAAAGACGAGAAACGTCTTTGCTCCATCTGCTCTCTACCAGGTGTTACTCTTGAGCCCTCGCCAATAAAGCTCCTTAAGAAACACCAAACAGCCTCGGACCTCAAATCACACACAGCTCTTCGGGACGACAACAATCAGCAAAAGCCTGTGAAGGAATGCCCGTCACCCTCTCACTTTCTTAGGTGCGTTCACGCCTTTTTGTCCCGGGAAAGCAGAGCGACAACTTCCCCTGATGATCGGCCAATTTCAACTGTGTCACCATCACCTTTTGTCACTAAAACTACCCCACAATGGTGTGCCAACACCTGTAAAGCCACATAAACGTGGAGTTGTTATCAGTGCAAACAAGGTTTGTACACGATAGGTCGTCCGGGTTCCTCCTCCTGCAATGATGAGGACAAAAGCGTCTTTGCCTGTCACGCCGAACTCATTGATTTCATCTTTACAGTAATTGGCTCACGTCACGTCATCTCCACCGGAGACGGCTCTGATCTTTTGGCTGGAAAGGGCTCAATTAGGGAGACGCTTCACCCTTCTAAAGCTACATTAAACGCATGACATGCGTTCAAGCCTGCAGGGCCGAAGTCAAGCGGTTGAAGTGTTTTGAACACAAAAAATAAACAATTACTCAGCAGCTGAGCGCCTGCAGTTTGGGTGGATGAAGACATTTATAGGCGTGGTGACGAAAAGGGAGACCTGATATGGTTATTAGTTGCGTCCTGGAGGCTGTTTGGCATAATTATAGTGAACCATCGTAAATCATTTCCCCCAAGGAGAAACACGACGGGGTGTCCAAACTTTTTCCACCAAGGCCCACATACTCAAAAGATGAAAAGATGCAAAGGCCAGGCTAAGAAGTTGTATACATTTCAAGAAAAAAAACTGTATCTCAGCTTTGTGGCATTTACACTATATATTTTCTTTTATTTGAACTTTCTTCTTCAGTAATCGACAAACATTTTATTCTTGTAATATTACATTTTCCCAAACCTCATTTTCCAAAAAAAACTTTATTTTGTTTTTATAATAGTACGACTAGGGCTGCAGCTTAGGATTATTTTCATAATCGATGAATCGGTCGATTATTATTTCCGATTAATCGATTAATCAGATTTTTTAAAATACACTTTTAACGTTCCCTTTTTTGCAGTAATTCCTTTAAGAATGCATGAATGGACATTTTCCCTCCAACAATCATAGCGAAGAGGAAGTTCTACCAGTAGGTTCTGTGTGTATGCATGGTAAGAGATAATAGAGAGAGTGCAGAAATGTAGACATTTTCTTAAGCATTTCCAGAGCCTTTTCCTAAGTATGGGATTAGGTTTGCGTGGGAATGCTTTTACACACACTCTACGCACACATCTCTGCAGTGGTTTGCTTTGCAAGATAGCAAAAAGAGGCAAAAATGTTGATAACTCCTTTCCAAAGTCAAAGGTGATGTGTGTGAAGTATCTCGTTTTGCCTGAAACACAAAAGATAATATGTCTGCTTTCATGGATCACTAAGGAAATTAAAAAATAGTTATATTAGAGTGGCTAAATGAGGCTATTTATAGTACATTTTTAAATGAGACAATTAATCGATAAGCAAATTAGTTGTCGATTATTCGGATAATCGATTCATAATCGATTCATCGTTGCAGCTGTAAGTAGGACTTTAAAAAATCTTTAAACTTCCCACTCTGTGCTACTAACACAAACAATTATTCTTCCTCATAATATTCCATATTTATTCCCCTAAAAACTTTTTTCTTGCTTGAATAAGAATTTTTCCTCCCATTTCTGCTATTCCAACTTCCTTCTGGTGAATTTTCTTCTCCTAATTATGACTTTATTCCCATAAAATTGACTTTAGTCTTGTAACATCCTTTTTCACACAACTTAACTTTGCAAAAATTACAATTTTATTTGTTATTTCTTTAATAAAATTGTGAGTTTAAAAAAGGTAACTTATTTTTTCTTTGATATTAAACTTAATGTAATGTTAACTTAATGTAAAATGGTGTCTTTCCCCCTCACAATATTACATAATTTTCATGAAAATTGACTTTTTTCTCCTAATATTTTTATATTCTCATAAAAGGACAAACAACAACGCCAAATTAGTTTATTTTTGCTGTTGTTGTTTTTTTTGTTTCTTTTTTTTCTTGTTAAATTATATTTAACATATATTTATACACTGTTTTTTGTTTGTTTGGGGTTTTTTTTGTTTTGTTTTGTTTTGTTTTTTAAACAACCCCCAGTCTGCACATTGGACACCCCTGGATTACGACACAACTGTATTCTCGTAAAATCGTAGACGCCCCCCCTCAAAATTTCTGCGGTTATCTGCAACACTGCCAAATTCCCTGTAGTGAATTTTCTTTTAGTTATGACTTTATTCCCACAAAATTGACTTTAGTCTCCCAAAATTGAAATTTTGTTATTTTGTTTTTGATAAAAATGCGAGTAACTAAAAGTAACGTCTCATTTAAACTGTATTCTACTAAAACGGTGTCTTTCCCCCTCATAATATTACATTATTTCCATAAAAATGTGCCTTTTTTCTCATTAGATTGCTACTTTGTTCTCCTAAAATTTTGACTTTATTCTTGTAAAATTTCTGCAGATTTTTTCATTTTTGCTGTTGTCTTTTTTTGTGGAGGGGTGTTTTTTTTAAATTATTTTATTATTATTATATTTGTACAATGTGCCGCGGGTTTTTGCATATCTGAAAACTTACTGTTGAACTACCAATACTCCGCGTAGACCCCGCCCCTGCAGCTGTCAATCACTGCCCGGCGTGTACGCATCACGCCTGACCAACTCTTCGCTATCACTTTGTGGGTAAAACAGAAAAAAGGGGCCCGTTTCGTACAACAACACGGAGGCCGGTGAAACCCGAGCTGACCGCCGTGCTCTCCGACACATCCGCTCCAAGCTTTTCAAGCCTCTTCCAAAGTTGAGGAGACTTTTAAGGAAGTTCGAAGGTAGTTTACTCGCCTGTCGTCCAGCTGTCCGCGCTCTTTCCTCCCCCCCTCCACGCCTCACTTTACCGTTCCCATTTTCCAGACCCCCCGCCGAGCAGGGTGGAGTGTGTCTCTCCAGGCGGCTACACGAGCTCCCGGCGTCCGTCCGCACCGTTACGTTCAAACCGTCGGCAGAGCTAGCAGCCGGGCACTCGCCCGCCCCCCGTCCCGCGGATTTAGCTCCGCCCACCACGGGCACGGGTTGGAAACACGCGCACTTCCGCTAGTGCCTTTCAAAGTCAAACACCAGGAAAAAAAACTGAACTACAGAGCAGCCGAAGTGACTAATTCTACAGGATTTTATTTTGGAAACATTAAAAAGAGGGTTTCTGGTTGGCCCGCTGTCCCCAGGCAAACTTCATCCTTGGCCACAAGAGGGCGCCATAAGTTAAACACTGACAATTATTCAATCCCTGTTCGAAATTGCAATATTTCCAGAGGTAGATAAAATATATTAATTCATATATATATAATAACTCAATCCTACCCTCACATCCCCAAATCATGCAGATCGACCAATTTGAGGCTCACGTTCACGTCACAGTCGAAAATCCAATATCGGCTTTTTTTATGCCGATACTGATACCGAAATGTGTAATATCACATATTGTGATGTTTTATTCATATATATATATATATATATATATGTGTGTGTATATATATATGTGTGTGTGTATATATGTATATGTGTATATATATATATATATATATATATATACAGATGTACATATACATATACATATTCATGTATATGTAGGGTTCGAATCTCCGTTGGGCATCTCTGTGTGGAGTTTGCATGTTCTCCCTGTGTGTGCGTGGGTTTTCTCCGGGTACTCCGGTTTCCTCCCACATTCCAAAAACATGCATGTTAGCTTCATTGGCGACTCTAAATTGTCCATTAGAGTGTGAATGTGAGTGTGTATGCTTGTTTGTCTGCCCTGCGATTGGCTGGCGACCAGTCCAGGGTGTACCCCGCCTCCCGCCCGAAGCCAGCTGGGGTACAGCATACCCGCGACCCTAATGGGGATAAGCGGTATAGAAAAAAATGAATGAATATATATATACATATATATATATATGTATGTATATATGTGTGTATATCGCACACACATAGATAAACTGTGTATATCTACCTATCTATATTAATGTGTGTATGTATATACTGTGTATGTATGTTTATATAGCGATACATGTATATATACATACACGTTATATACATACACACATATATAGATAGATGTGTGTGTGTATATACAGTATATACATACACACACAAATATATATTCCATTCCATTCCATTTTCCTCCGCTTATCCAGGTCCGAGTCGTGGTGGCAGCAGTTTTACCGGGGACCGGGAAGCCCCAGTGACCTCTTCCCGGGGGCCTTCTCCCGACTGGGCAGAAGTCAGACTAAGAGTGATTGAGAAGACCCCTATGAAGACACATATATATATGTATGTATATATGTACACTTACACTGCTGATCAATATTGTAAAGCTTTGCAAAAAACAAAAAATGTTGGACCTTAGAGAGGTTCGAAGTGAATCTTCATAAGGCAAAATTGGAGGCAGATTAACCTTTTTTTCAGCAAGCAATTTATTGCCAACAAACATTAAAGTGAAATAGGATGTTCATAAAAAGACCGCAGCCTTTAAAAGTCATGGAAGCTATCTTGCGGGGCGAGCACCTTTAAAACGCTTTCATACGGCATTTGAAGAACAATTGACAGAGTATGGTGAGGTTTCGAGGATCGCTGTGCAATCATCATGCAAAAGGCAGCTAACGAAGCCATGTGGCCAATGGAATGGAACAACGGAGCTTTAGGTTGTGCAGGGGCGTCAAGCGGCAGCTGGCTATGTGGAGATGTTGCCGGGGGCGTCATTCACGACGGCCCTCGTCTGTGTGGTAATGACCTGCTTTTTCCACAGCACAATGCTGCACTTCACAATGCCCACCTGACAAGGGAATAACATCACTCTTTTGGACCAACCTGCGTGTTCCCCTGATGGACATCACTTCCAGACAGTGGATGCTCTCCACGAAGCCATCTCCACCACCTGGAGCAACATGGCCAATCCCATTTTCAGGTGATTGAGAAGAATGACGCAGCTATTAAGGGCTTTTTTCAACATTTTTCTGCGTTGCAGACACGGTTCTGCTTAGAACTTCTTTAAGAGCCAAAGTGTAACAATATTCAAACAAGTCTTAATATACATATTTACAGGGTGGGCCATAAGGAAACAGGAAACACACAGAAAAATGTATAATGTATATATTTTTTGTGTGTGTTTCAAATCAGATCCCGGGATCTCCACTCTTGGTTTCTATCTTTGGGATTACCTGAAGGCCAGGGTGTGTCAGGTGAAGATCCGTGACATAAATCATCTCAGGGAAAGTATCACAAACACCATTAACTGTGCATTGGGGGGGTGGCACTCCGGGCGCATATGTGAAAATGTAGGTGTGTAGGCGTACGGGGTGTGTTTATGTATGTGGGCATGTGTGAGTGGGGGAACGGGGTTTGGTGTGCGGTGTGTGAACTGGGGCTGGGGCGTGTGAGCACTGGGGGTGGGGTGGACGGGGTTCTGTTGGGGGGGGCAAATCCATGGGCCCTCTACGGGCGCCTGCCTCTGGCGTCGGGGTAGCCGATTGCCCGCGGTAGTTGTGTCTAGGGCGGCCTGGAGCTCCCGTGGTGTTGAATGTGGCCCCTGCTTTGGGGGGTGGGTGGCTTCTGGGCCCGGGGGTTTGTGGGCGGATGCCCTGCTTGCCAGTAGCTGGCTGGCCCCCGGCGGGTGTTCCGGCGGTTGGCGTCCATGCCCCCCTGTGGCCCTTGCTCGGCTGCCACGTGGGGTCCGGCCAGGTCTCCCTTGCATCTCCTCGGAGTGGACTCGCGGTTGCCTCTTGGGGGGGGCGGTGTCGAGCCTTCCTCTATGTAGGGTGCCTCCCGGGGTGCCGGGCTCCGGCGTCTTTCTAGTCCGACCCTCGCTTTTGGAGGGAGTGTGGTTTGGGATGCGTGGCTGTGTTCACGACAAACATCTCCTCATTCTCTGTTTAACTCTGATGCCATCATTCTGTCACTGCAAAGTAATGTAGATTTAATGTAGATTTGTTGCAGGTGTCATCTGCATGGTCATTGTTCATGAGGCTCTGTTTTTCTCATTGTTTTTCTTCTATGTTTATTATTTATTAGTAGTACATATGCATGTATGCATGTATGTGTATACATATATATGCACACTGTATGTATGTACCTACGTAAAAAAAAAAACTGTGCTAATGCAAGTTCATCAACAGTGGAAAACACTGTATCTGCAAAACAACGGTAATCATATAGAGCACATTACATAAATAAAAGCAGTTGAATGGTTGTTTGTTTGAATCAACGTGAGCTTTCCCATTTTAACAGCTAATAGCAATAAGTAGTAGTGTACCATTATCTGTATCTGTTCCCCCATCTGAATTATCAATATACATATCTGTACTTGGGGTGGGTGCGGTATAAACCAGAAGCGGGTGTGGTTCAACCCGGAAATGTGTGGGGCTTGAATTATTTTAAGAATGAAATGGACATGGATTGGTCAGAAGTTGCTATATTCAATGTTTACTTGAATACTTTTCACAGAACAGCCGAAACATTGAGATTGGACTTGTGTTGAGTGTAAGTGATCTGTGAGAATTTACCATATTATTTTTTGGTTGATCTGCGTGGAGTTGGTGATTTATGCAGACAGGGAAATATTCTTTCAGCCCTGTTGTCTCAAAAGCACCACGTCCAGGACTACGAGCAAAGTTTTTCAACTGACTTTACATCACCGGCCATGTGGGAAACCGAAAAAAACAAAAAGTCTTGTCAGATGCACCTCGTACGTTACAAAAACAAGTTTACCAAGTAACTTTAAATACGAGCCGAGCTGAGGAAAACCTAAAAAAAAACGAAGACTGGCAGTGACCAGTCTTGTCAAATGGACCACGTACGTTACGAAACCAATAAGTTTACCAACTAACTTTAAATATCATACAAACCAAAATAGGGGCCGCACGGTGGATGAGTGGTTAGCACATTGGCCACACAGTCAGGAGATCTGGAAGACCTGGGTTCAAATCTCCGTTGGGCATCTCTGTGTGGAGTTTGCATGTTCTCCCCGTGCGTGTGTGGGTTTTCTCCGGGTACTCCGTTTTCCTCCCACATTCCAAAAACATGTATGTTAGGTTAATTGGCTACTCTAAATTGTCCATTGGTATGAATGTGAGTGTTAATGTTTGTTTGTCTATATGTGCCCTGCGATTGACTGGCGACCAGTCCAGGGTGTACCCCGCCTCTCGTCCTAAGTCTGCTGGGATAGGCTCCAGCATCCCCGTGACCCTAATGAGGATAAGCGGTATAGAAAATGAATGAATGAATGAATGAAAACCAAAATAGAGCGAAATAAAGAAAAATAGAGAACAAGCAGAGAATCATTGTCTGTATCGTGTCTGTGTGTGAAAGAGTAAGAGGTAGGGAGGGGCGGTCGCCGTGTGGGACTGGCCAATCACAGAGCGTGAAGTAAGTAGTACTTCATCACCATTACGGCTATTGACGAGTTACACTTGCGTCACGCTCGCACTGGGGAAAAACTAGTAACGAGTTTAATATTATTACATTTTTTCCCCGATTTTGGAGACCAAGGCGCTCTCAGCATTTGCTCATATTGCCTAATGGGCCAACCGGGCCCACCACATGCTTCCGAACCCATTACAGCTTCAATCAGCATATTTGATTTGGTCCAAAAGTTCAAACTAAATAAAGTCATAAAAAATGCAAACATTGAGCTTGGTGGTTGTACAGTACTCAGCAAAGTCTCGCACCTCAGCTTCCAAGTCGACGTCGATTTAGAAACGGCAATCGAATGTGAAACCTGAGATGCGGTGTGTTCACCGCTCGCCGGGTGCCGAGTCATCATTTCTATCCTCTATTCCTGGACGAATGCAGCGGTGTCAAGGTGTTACATTTAAGAGGCTCATGAGCTTACCTGGGATATGGGTCAACAAAGGTGGAATCGCTTTGCGGCTCCATGCGTGGGCAGGGAGTGGAGCGTCTTTTTGATGGTTCATACAGTAAAATGATAAGGGAGGGACGATAAGGCTCGAGAGTGTTTTTTAATGCAGCCGTCGTTTCACAGTGTCTCCACGGCGGGTCGTCGCGTGTAGCAACCCACGCGCTCCTGCGCTCGCTTTCCCCGTCTTCTCCAAAGCCTCCCCCAAATGACTGACGCAGTCAAAAAGGCACCTCACCTCTGGGGACAGGAGACGCAGGGAGAGTCCTTCGTTATCTTTAATTACTCCCGCTCCACCGTCGAGGCTCAATTTCATTTAATCTGCGCAACCTGCTGCTCTGCTGGCGTGTAAGAGCAATTAAAGCACGCTTCAGGTGCTGCTTACCAGTGCATGCTGTGCCTGTTCTTTAAACACACAAAAATATTCAGCTTTTGGGGGAAATGTTTAGCCTTTACACGTGACCTCAATTTGACCTCCGACTGTTCACCGTGTCAGCATTGCAAGATGGGACCATTTTGTGTACAAAATGCCACAAAAAACGGTCAGAGCACTTGTTTGTTTTGATATTTAGCCTTCCAAGTACATTTGCAATTTAATGCTAGTTGTTAGCATTCATGTTAGCATTGCTAGCATGCTCAAATTAGCATAGTAGCGGTATTAGCTGTTTTAATGGGTAAACACTTATATAAACACTTAGCATTGTCATGCTAGGTCTTTGCATGCTAACAGTAGCAAACCAGTATTGCCAGCATGCTAGCATGAATATAGTAGCATTTTTAGCCATTTTTTAGGTACACTATTATGTTAGGTGTTAGCATGCTCATGTTAGCATGTTAGCATTAATAGCATGCTAAGATGAGCATACTAGATACTTAGCATGCTAACATTAACATAGCATTTTTAGCCATTTTCTTAGGTAGACACCGTTATATTAGGTGTTAACATGATAACGTTAGCATGATAGCACTTCTGGCATGTCGATATTAGCATAGTGACATTTTTAGCCGTTTCGTGGGTAGACACTACTATAAACACTTAGCACTATCATGCTAGGTTTTAACATGTTAACATTAGCATGTTAGTATTGTTAGTATGCTAACAGTAATAGCAGATTTTTTTGCAATTTTCTTCTGCTAAATGAGCATACTAGCATTTTTTTTAGATTTTCATGAGTGTGAACTTAAGCAAACACTTAGTGCTATCATGCTAGGACTTAGCATGCTAACATTAGCATGTTAACTTGCTAACATAATTATTCTAAGATTTTTAGCATTTTCAGAGGTAGTGGAATCTTGAAAAGCAAAATAGGACACGTTTGCAGTTGAAGAGAAGGGCTCTCGTTGTTTATTCACACAGAGTTTCTGAACAATAGCAATGATGTAAATTACCAGGACCTATCAGGAGATTTCCTCCTGACTGGAACACTGCTTGGCAGGACATTTGGAATCTTATGACATCTGGAAAACTTCTTGTTACAGACACGTTGCTCCGGAGTGCAACTACAGTTCAGAGAGTATCATTTTACCATAGTAGGCACTTATATACACACTACGCTAGGGGGTAGCATGCTAATGTTAGCATGTTAAGATTGTCAGCATTCTTTAAGTCATTCATACACTTCCATGGTATGTTTTCATGGTCAAGGAATCTAAATGTGTAGCCAAAATAAATGCGGGACTAAAGTTTATGGTGTAAATCAAAATATGGCGGAAACCATGGCTTGGTCTGTGCTCTTTGAGTGCTTTTCTAGTTTTTAAAGTAGTTATTACTAGTTATTACTAGGGATGTCCCTAATATTGGACTTTTTGCTGATATCTGATATGCCGATGTTGTCCAACTCTCAATTTCCGATTCCGATATCAATTTTGATATGTGTAACACCACATATCTCCTGAAGGACACAGGAGCCTGTGGTAAGCGCTTGCAATGTATGTGAAGAAACGGTGGTCTCAACCTGGGCATGTGAATATTAAAATGTCCATTTATACAGCAATTTTTTTAAATTGGTTTTCTTTATAGGGAAAAACCTGATACCAATATTTACTGTTATTACTGCCAATATCGGCCATGGGTAAGATATTATGGGACATTCCTAGTTATTACTATTCACTCTTACAATTGAAAAGTTTCCGTTTTGTACATCGTTTTGCACATAGTTGTGTAAATATACAGTAGTTATCTGACTTAGTTTTGACATATATAAGCAGATATATGGAAAATGTGTGCTTATTCAAATAATTGATAATTAAAAAATAATTGATTGTTGCATTTCCAAGTTATTGCTATT
The DNA here is from genome assembly GCA_024372805.1 of Oostethus manadensis. Lineage (NCBI taxonomy): Eukaryota > Metazoa > Chordata > Actinopteri > Syngnathiformes > Syngnathidae > Oostethus > Oostethus manadensis. The sequence continues at coordinate 261,352 of QODF01000094.1, read as the reverse complement.
GTCATTATTTATTCACTCATTTGTTGGTATTTATTTGTAATTTGTCGATCAAGTAAACAGGGTGAAACGTTATCTTAAAAATTTGAAAAAGGGAAAAAATGTTGTCATTCAAGTTCCCCTTCTAAACCGCCAAAGGAGGGCGGGTGCCACTTTTGGGTGCTAGGCTGTTAAATGGTGAGGAAAAAAGGTTTGGTTTGGCTGGCCAGCTGCACCATAACAAGGCTTTTGGACCAGACTAAAGGCCTGCTGTCAATCCTCTTACATCTCGCTTCGCTGAAAATGGATTAGTGAGTAACACCTACGTTTTGGCCCCACGGTCACTTTGGAGGCTTTCATTGAATGAGCCTGTGGTTGGCACGGTTCCTCCGACGTTCATTACAGGATACGTTTTGAATTTGGGTTGTTGTGGGGTTTTTTAAGATGAGGCGTTTGCTTGCATGCAGTTAACGCCGCTGGTGTGCAGAGCTGTTAAACGAGCAAAGCAGGTCGCTGGCTGCAGGGCGTAAGTAGCTCTCCAGGGTGCTGAAGCTGTCTCCAAACGCACCCCGTCTCCCACCTGTCATTTTCAGCCTGACGTCCAAACACTATGACTCGGCTGCGTTCGCACCGCAGTGGCTCCCGGGACTCTCACTGTCCCTGGGTCAGGTTTTGAGGATGGTCAGGTGACACGTCGGACAACGGAGCTGTCCAGATGAGGTGAGTCTTTCTTTAGTTTTTCTGCCATTTGTTTCAAAGTGGTAAATTCCTTGACTTGTGTGTGCTTTTTAGACGCCCACCATCCAAACTGAAATGATCCGAAGAACCTAAGGTGTCACGACCTCACATTGCCGGCAAGGACGATGCAACATTTTCCGCCCAATCTGAGAGGGCCTCTATGGGAGTCCGTCCATCCATGTGTGCCCGTCATTAAAAGCAGGCAAACGTTACTGACGCCGCCTTTTAACTTTCTAATATGGATCCTCCTCGGAGTGTTGACGTTCCCTTGCTGTGTCCGCTGTTTAATATTCAAAGTTGGGGTCCTAGGGCCGTGGAACTGCGACCCCATGTACTACAGGACGCTGCCCGCGGCCGCCGCCAAGCTCGCCATAAACAGGATCAACGGAGACCTGACGTTGAATCTAGGCCTGGACATGGACTTCGTCATCCTGCAGGAGCCTTGTGAAACATCCAAAGCTCTCATGTCATTCATTTATTATGAAAATATGGCGGATGCGTTTGTGGGTCTTACAAATCCCGGATACTGTACCGCAGCAGCACTTCTTACCAAGAGCTGGGACAGGGCCATCTTTTCCCACGGATGCGTCAACTTTGAGCTGGACCGCATCACCCAATACCCAACTTTTTCCAGGACAGTGCCCTTTCCCTCCGAGGTGCTGTTCACTGTGCTGAAGCACTTCCGGTGGGCTAACATTGTGGTGGTCTCGTCCAACGAAGAGATCTGGATGGACACGGCGGCGAGGGTGGCCGCTGCTATAAGGAAAACCGGGCTTCCCGTCGCCCTGGTTACGTCTGTGGGAATGAATGAGACTCAGGTTGAGAGCACACTGAGGCAGATCCAAGATGCAGGAGAGATAAGAGGTGAGTGGAACAACACCCAAACTCAGATTTCACCATAGATGAAGTCCAAACTGTCGGACAAAAACTTCAGGGTAAAAAAAAAAAGCTCATTTTTTTCCCCCGGCCTACATCGTATACCCTCCGTTCCTAGTCGTTTTTAACAAAGACAAAGTCGCTGGGGATCAGTAAAGCCTCCACATCCGTTCAGAACAACAAAATGAAAAACTTGGAAAATGCTCGGGTGGAGGTTTGTACTTCATAATCGCCGATTCACTCATTTCACTGTCAATAAAAAAGGGGATACTGCCTCAGACCAATTATCGTGCAGAAGCAGAGCGTCCCGGCCAGCCCACTGCCCCATAGACCCCCAGAGATACCGAGTGTTCCAACCTTTGCACTACAGTTATGTCGTGACAGACGCTACCGTCGTACTAGCGCTTTCTTGAATTCAATAGCCTTAAATTTCATATTTCCGGCACTTGCAACTTTTTGGAGCCGCATTCCATTCCATTCCTTTTTTATCTGCTTATCTGGGTCTGGGTCGCGGGGGCAGCAGTCTCAGACTTCCCGATATCTGGCCTCCTCGTCCAGTTCCACCAGCCGTACTCATTTTAAAAAAATTTAAAAAAAGATAACTTTCTGAAAACCTATTTGTTTAACTGAAAAATATGCAGTGGATGCCTCAGCGGTGCAGTGCTTTATGGGAGGGGGAAAGAAGACAGAGTGGTTCATTGTTCATCTTTTTATGGATGACTAAAGAAGTTAAAAACCATCCATCCTTCCATTTTCTATGTCGCTTATCCTCATTAGGGTCGCGGATATGCTGGAGCCTATCCCGGCTGACTTTCGGCAGGAGGCGGGGTACACCCTGGACTGGTCGCCAGTCAATTGCAGGAAATTAAAAACTATTCAAATTTTAAAATGTAAAAAAATGATTGACTACCGAAATAGTTGCCGATTAATTGAATAATCCATCAATCGGCGATTTTTCAATTAATAATTCATCCTTCACCAACACATGGATTTGTTTGGACACTCCTTTCTATGGAATACGATACAATAACCAAGACAGTGTGTGAAAATCATTTTCGTCGAAGACGGCGCTACCACTGTATTTGTTTTTTTACCCCTGAGAAATAATGCAAGTGTAAATAATCAGTTTACATCATAAAACCTTTATTAACTGTACAGGCAATGTTTTAAAGGGACATTTAACGACACACAAGTGTAAAAAGAAGCTAACCACCGTTCTTAGTTTTCAGAAGCACTTGACTTTTTACCGTTCTTAGGTATCATACAAGTGGAAAAAGAAGTTAAGCACAATATAAATAAGTACGGTCGCACTGCCTTCAATGCAAGTCCACTTACTTCACCTAACTTCCTGTGTGCACTGTTTTTTTTCTCTTCTGACTTTTTTGGGCTGTTCCTTTGCAATATTTATGGGGGGGAAGCCACACACAAAAACAGAAGAAAATTTTGCATTAAAACATGCATTTTTAAACAAAAGTTTGGTTTTGTGCAACATTAAAAGTTCTTTTTCCTGGAAAAGTGGTAAGTAAAATAAGGGGTCTTTGACTTTAGAACATGGTGGACACACAGTTTGTTTGTTTTTTTATTGGTCCATGGCACATTGTAGGAATAAAATTAACCAAAAAATGTGCATATATGTGAAAAAATACAGCTAAAAGAAAAGAAAAAGCTGAAATGTTGATTGACATAAGACATAACACAACTCTTTATTAAAATAAAATAATTTATATTAAAAACATCAAAGTGGTCACTCGCATCCTATGATTTTTTAGTCTGCAAGCCTTTTGGACACCCTGTATATTTTCTGCCTCATGGCTCCCCCTACAGTTGTGATGTCTAACTGTACTTTTAGCCACCGGGGACAATGCACTACGCGTAGTACTTGGTGCTACTTTACTCACCACAAAAACAACAAATGTTGATGTGACATGATAGTTGTGCCTTTCATTACCAGTAAATCACACACTGGTTAAAAGTAGATAAACACAGGAATGTACAGTTTTTTTTTAATGAGCTGCCAAAAAAATAAAAATTCATTTTTTTAAATGTTTTGCGACCTGATCAAGTATCCCCATCATTTGCAACAACAGCTGGTTGTTAACTTGCTGCTGTTCCTGCATGGCTTTAAACCGCCGCTCATCCGCTTCTTGCTGCATTCTCATAAACTTTTCAAACGCCGCCCTCTCTTCGTCCCGCCGCTTTCGGTCGGCCTCATCCATTTGCCGCTTCTGCTGCATGTAGCTTTCCAAAAAAATGTCAAAACGATCAACCCTGCTTTTCCTTTTCTTGTTTTGGGCACCGGGTACTGTCCAGCGAAAGGCGTTGGTTTCTTGCTCGGGCCTGGGGCTCTCCGAGCTCTGAGCTGAGCTGGTTGTGCTCTCGTCTCCAAGGTGAATTTCACCGGACCCTGTCGACACAAGAGTATGAGACTGTCAACCTGTTATTGGCGTCTTCAACTCGCACATGTGCAACATCAGATCAGTGTTACTGTCTTCTATTTAGAAATTAGTCAGAGTCCTCTGGAATAGTTTTTCCCCCCCCCAAAAAAGTCTCGGGAGTGAGTGCTATTACGGGCCATCCCCCATCTAACAGCATTCACCGGCGGTAGTTCTTAACCTTTGTTTTGCTTCTATGTTTTACTCGTTCGGTGAGTTTTTTTGCAAACTTAGCCAATGTTTTCGGTTGCACCCAGACATGTTTAGTTGTTTAGTTCAGGAAAGGGTCGGTTAGTGTTTGTGAGGACATGCCGCCGTAAATGAGCGGCCCGTGCAAGCTTCCTGCACCATGAGAGAGCAGTCCCGGCACAGTGAGGGAGGAGGATGGTCGCTACAAAGCTGAATATCCAACTGCCAACGTGAAATTAACAGCGACAGAGATGAATAACCAACATCCAACATAAAACTAACTTCACCAATGTACAGAGTGAAGCCTCTTGTCATCCTGCCTGTGCGATAAAAAGAGAGGAAAGAGAAGAAAACAAACACACATGCACATGTCAATTTATAGAGACCAGCGAAACGACCAAGTTTGTTTTGTTTTTTTTAATTGTTCGATTAATCGATGTATGGATTATTGTGATTGGCCTAATTATAGATCATTGCCCCCGATACAGCCACAAATAGACTAGACAAGATTTCACATTCAGAAAAAAAGCTTACTGGGCAGTAGGCCTGGTTAATTCATTAACCACACAATAAATGAAAATGAACTTGACAATTTTGCCAGCCTCAATATATTGCCATGAGCATGCGCGTTTGTTATTCTTGTCTCCCTCCTCCAAATCGGCAGGTAGAGATGGTTGTTTTCAGCATCTTACCATTTGTCCCATAGAACAATGGCATGGACGGAGTGAGCCCTTTTTTTTAGTCATACAGTGTCTTTGTCTTGGTCGGTGGAGGCATAGCCAGTAGCATACACAGAGAGTGCAGAAGACTGTAATGTATTAGCAATAATTTTATTAGGTTACAATATATTGTCATATTTTTTTAATTATAGTCTGGTCTTGTAGACCCAATCTCATGTATCATCTCGTCTTGTGAACTGAGAGTCTCACTCGTGACACCCCTACCACACTTACAAATCAATTGAAAGACTCTGCAGTCATAATTCATGAGTATGCTTGCTCACGCCCTCTGTTACAACGGTTGGGGAAACACGGTGTGTATACCTATCATTATTTCGAACAGTGTGCATGTAAACACGTTTTTCTGAAGTTTGGGCCAAAATCATGCTGACTCGGCACAGTGTTTTCAACAGCTGGTAGCAGACATGGACACAAGCCAAAATGCTAATGAAAATTAAAATGCTACCGCCAAATCTATTTCTGGCAATCAATATTAATTAGTAGGGAGCCGCCACAAAGAAATTAACGTATGGAAAACGCAAGAGTTGGTCTTTAAGGCTATTTTGTGTATGTAATATATTGGTGGGTTGACAGTAAAGTCTTGTTTTGGAGAGAAGAAATTGTTGTCAACGCTGTTGCAAATGCAGTCGTCCTTCGTTTATCGTGGTTAACTGTTTTCAGACAAGACCATGATAAGTGAATTTCTGCAAAGTAGGATTAAATATCCCATTCCATTTTCTTCCGCTTACCCGGGTCCGCCTCGCAGGGCCAGCAGTCTCACATGGGAAGTCCAGACTTCCCGGCCTCCGGCGACCTCTTCCAGCTCCACTGGGAGGACACCAAAGCGTTCCCAGGCCAGCTGTGAGACATAGTCCCTCTAGCATGTCCTAGGTCTTCCCCGGGGCCTTCTCCCGACTGGGCATGCCCGAAACATCTCACCAGGGAGGTGCCTGGGAAGCATCCGGAATGGATGCCCGAGCCACCTCAACTGGCTCCTCTCGATGTGAAGGAGCAGCGGCTCTACTCTGAGCTCCTCCCGCATGGCCGAGCTCCTCACCCTATCTCTTAGGGTGAGTCCAGCCACCCTACGGAGGAAACTCATTTCCGCCGCTTGTATCCGCGATCTCGTTCTTTCGGTCATGATGATGTGATGGTGGGAACGTAGATCGATCTGTAAGAAGAGAGCTTTGCCTTGACACCTTGACTGCACCTAGAAATTCTGTCCATAAAGATTATGAACAGAATCGGTGACAAAGGGCAGCCTTGGCGGAGGCCAACGTTCACCGGAAACAAGCTCGACTTACTGCTGGCAATGCGAACCAGGCTCCTGCTTCGATTGTACAAGGACCGAATGGCACGTAGTAGCGGACCACCAATCCCGTACTCCAGGAGCACCCCCCGCAGGACACCACGAGGGACACGGTCGATGCCTTTTCCAAGTCTACAAAGCACATGTATACTGGTTGGGCAAACTCCCGCATACCCTCCCGTTTAGAGTTGGTCCAGTGTTGCGCGACCAGGAAGAAAACCACAGTTACTTCTGTAACCGAGGTTTGACTAACGGTCGTACCCTTCTTTCCAGCACCCTGGAGTAGACTTTCTTTAAAAATTGGGACCACCACCCCGGTCTGCCAGTCAAGAGGTACTGTTCCAGACCTCAATGCAATGTTGTAGAGGCGTGTCAACCAAGACAGTCCTCCAACATCTAGAGCCTTGAGAGATTCAGGGCGAAACTCGTCCACCCCTGGAGCCTTGCCAGTGGGCAGTGTTTTAACTACCTCAATTACTACCTGGTCTGTCTGGCATCCTTCCCCGGCATCTAATCCAACTCATCACCAGGTGGTGGTCAGTTGACAGCTCAGTCCCTCTCTCCAGAACATGCGGACGCAGGTCTGGTGATACGACCACAAAGTCGATCATATACCTACGACTTAGGGTGTCCTGGTGCCAAGTGCACTTATGGACACCCTTATGTTCGAACATGGTGTTTGTTATGGACAAACTGTGGTTCGCACAGAAGTCCAGCAACAACACACCACATGGGTTCAGATCAGGGAGGCCGTTACTCCCAACCACGCCCCTCCAAGTCACACTGTCATTGCCCACATGTGCGTTGAAGTCTCCCAGTAGAACTATGGAGTCACCAGCTGGGGTGCTCTCCAGAACCCCTCTGATAGACTCCAAGAAGGCTGGGTACTCTGAACTGCTGTTCGGCGCGTACGCACAAACCACAGTCAGGACCCTTTCCCCAGCCCGAAGGGGTAGGGAAATAACCTTCTGGTTCACTGAGGATGACTCCAGCACAAAGGCACCAAGCCGGGGGGCTATTAATAAGCCCACCCCAGCTCGCCCCCTCTCCCCTGCAGCAACTCCAGAGTAGAACAAGGTCCAGCCCCTCTCAAGGATTTGGTTCCAGAGCTCAAACTGTGCCAAATAACAATGCACCGGACCCTTATGCTTGCCCCTGCAGGTGGTTGGTCTGCGGGGGGGGGGGAGTTCCCGTGTTCCTTCTTCGGGCTGGGCCCAGCCAGGCCCCACGGCTGAAGGTCTGGCCACCAATTTACATACTCTTGTAAATATCATAATCTGGGCTCATAATTAGGTTATTTTATGACTTTATTATGGGTGAACTGAAAATGTGACCAAATCTGCTGGGTCACGAATACATAGAGCAATGCTATTATTTGGTTACGTGTCCCTTGGCCATTTTCACTTTGATTAGACACTTTTGGTAGCCATTCATAAGCTTCTGGTTAAATCTTTGACCACTCCCTCTAGACTGAATTGGTGCAGTTCAGTTAAATGTGTTGGTTTTCTGCATTGCCCACAATTTCTCAATGGGATTTAAGGACTTTGGGAAGGTCACTCTGAAACCTTAACTCTTGCCTGATTTTGCCATTCCGTTGCCACTTTTGATGTGTGTTTGGGGTCATTTGTAGGTTATCCTGAATAATTTGAAGGTAATTCTTCTTCATCTTCCCACTCCTCCAAACATATTACTGGGTATTGTGGCCAAACAGCTGAATTTGTGTTTTGCTTGACCACAGAACTTTCCTCCTGAAGGTCTTATCTTTGTCGCTTGACTGTGGACACTAATACGTGTGTTCCAGCAGCTCCTAATTTTTGGCATATCTGCTTTTTGGTGGTTCTCCGTTGACTCTTTACTCTTCGCTTGACCACTTTTCTGTCAGCAGTAGGTGATAGCTTGCATTTTCTTCCTGGGGGTAATCTGTGAAAGTGGCTCAACCAAGCCAGGCTTTGTGCTCAAGATGCAACTTAACAGAACCTAAAATGTTCAACCAGACTTCATTGGTCCCACGACGGTGATTATCAATGTACTTTGTCAAGTCCGGCTTTCAGCAATGCGTTAAATGCGCGTTCACACGAAAGTCGTCATTTTATTTTACTTCCGCTGAAAAGTGAAGCTACCCCTGCCCTGAGTTTTTTTTTTTTCCAATTCACCATCTCCCCCTCCTTCCGAAGGTTGTCAATGAATGGTGACGCCATCTCAGAATTAGCTAAAAAGTGAAACAGTGGCACTTCTATAGCTGGTTTTACACTGAAAGCCTGGACGAGCAGGTTATGTGTGTAGCCTACCATGGTGATACGGCTGCTTGGCGCAACAGTTAACTCCGGCTTTCCACTCAGCACAGCTCGCCAGCCCATACTTGCAGCTGTGTATTCTTCACCCAGCAGATTTGGTCACATGTTCAAGACAGCCATTAACATTTAGGCCAGCTAACTACTTGAATATAGTGAATGATTTTTTTTCATTCGCTGTTGGCACGGGATATTCTGGGATATTCCAAGATGACAATTCCCGGGTTACATCCATTCATATATTATGCCTCTAATCTTCACTAGGGTCGCACGTATGCTGGATGCCTATCCCAGCCGGGTTTAGGCGAGAGGCTGGGTACACCCTGGACTTGTCGCCAATCAATCGCTGGGCACATATAGACAAATATACCGGTCTATATTTATACCTATGGACAATTTATAGTTGCCAATTAAATTCTCATACCCGGAGAAAACCTACGCACGCAAGGGTAGAACATGCAAACTACACACAGAGATGCTTAACAGAGATCCGAACGCAGATCTCCTGACTGTGGGGCCCACGTGTTAAGCACTCGACCACCGTGCGGCCCCACTTCCAGGATTCAATGGGCTCAAATTAAGAAAGAATAGTCTGAAACATCATTTGCACCAACAGATTGGCTACAGCGATGACCTTACCCGAACCCCAGTGAGAAGCAGGCAGCAGTCCTTGGCTGTCTGACAAACATACATATTAGGACTCAAACTAGATCGCCCAGACCCAGGAGTGACCAGCTTATCTTATCTAAGTGTGAACACACCTTTGATTCTGACATCCCCACCTGGTGCAACACCATGTGGGTCCGCTTCAAAACAAGTCTGCATTGATAGAGGCGGAGGGGTTTAAGTAGAAGCAACACATGAAAAAATGTGGGTTTGTTTACAACGGAAGTCGAGGGTGTTTCCTCCGCACACCCGTTTGCGGTGTGGCAGAAAAACTCCGACTTCTTCGCGTACTAGCGTGTGAAGGAACTGAAGACACGGTGGGCTCGTCAACGGCGCTACAAAGACACCTACCGCTTTTGCACCACTCCCGGTTAACGGAGCGCTGTGACACATCCTCTGGCTCCGCTTTAATCGCCGTGATAGGAACTTCGTCGCATAAAGACTCCTGCTTGGGGCTGCTCGTGGGTCTTGGTGAGAGTATTTCGTCGAGTTGATCATACCAGGGGAACTTGTCCTTCTCGTCCCCCGAGCAAGCACTATTCCTCACGGAGTCCCGCACCTTTATGTAGTGCTGCCGCAGTTTTTTCACCTTGATGCGACACTGTTGCGCCGTTCGATTGAATCCCCACGCCGCCATCTTTTCGCTGAACAAATTAAAAACGTGGATATTCTTGTGGGTCGTGGCAAGCAACTGTGCGATATATTCATCCGACCACACGGCGATAAGCGCCTGAGTCTCCTCACAACTCCACGTTTGTCCACGGGACATTTTACAGCGTGTTTTTTTTTTTTAACTCGCCGATGTTGTTTGTTTACCCAAAATGCACCGCGCCCCCATCGCTTCCCCTACGTTACTTCCGCATACGTCACTCCTTTTTCCCGGCGCGACCAAGGGACACCGTATTATTTTCTTCGAGCAACATACAGGCACAACAATTTGAACAATTTACAGTACAAATATGAGTGTTTTTTTCATGTAATGACTACGATAAAGACAAGCCAAATACCGCGTGATAAAGAGGTATTTTTTTTATTAACTGAGCAATTATAGGTGTATAGTGCGCCGAAATCCAGGGAATGTTTTTTTTGGCCCACAGCACACTGTAAAAATATATCTTTTTTAATTGGGTATAATGGAGCAAAAAGCTCAAAGTAAATATGAAATGTTGACACTTATAATGCATATTACCACCCACGTTTTTTAATTAAATTTATAGTTAGTGTTTTTAGTAAAAAAAAAACATATTTAAAAATATCAAAGTGCATCATTACTTTATTAATATTAGGACTTTTTTCCTGTAACATTACAACTATTTTTTTTTACAATTATGACTTTTTTACTCTTAAAAGTAGGACTTTCCTTTCTCATAATATTACGACTTTTTATAATAATATTATGAGTTTTTTCTTCTACAATTATGACTTTTTTCCTGTAATATTCTAACTTTTTTCCTGTAATATTAAGACTTTTTTTCTTCTACAATTATGACTTTTTTTCTCTTAAAATCACAACTTTCTTTCTCATACTATTACGACTTTTTATGGTAATATTACAACTTTTTTCTTCTACAATTACGACTTTTTCTCTCTTAAAATTAGGACTTTTTTCTCATAATATTATGACTTTTGTCTCGTAATTTTACAAGACTTTATTTACGACTCTGTTGTTGTAAATTTACGACTTTCGACTTATTCTCGAAAACTCGATTATTTTAATACTCCGTCATAACAGGCATTGCCCGAGACAGCTATAATGACCGGGGACCTTTGGCCTTGGTCAAAGGTAATATTACGACTTTTGTTCTTGTTAAATTAAAATTTTTTCTTGTAATATGATAACTTTTTTCTTCTACAATTACAACTTTTTTTCTCATAATATTATGACTTTTTTCTCGTAAATTTACAAGACTTTATTTACGACCCTATTGTCGTAAATTTACCACTGTATTCTCAAAAACGCGATTATTTTAATATGATGTCATAACAGGCATTGCCCGAGACAGCTATAAGGACAGGGGACCCGTGTGACCTTTTGTCTTGGTCAAAGTTAATAGTACAACTTTTTTTCCCATAAAAAATCTTTTAATCTTGAAATCTCAATTATTTTCTCTTCATGTGGCCCTAATACTTCATATGGTAATAATAAATTATACTGTAATTTTAAAGGGATAGTTTTTTTCTGCATGTGACTGCAACAATATTGTCCATACTGATAGGCCTAGTCTTGTTAAACATGTGTTTTTCTAATAAATTTGCACACATGTTGAACTGGAGTTGCACTAAAACAACGTTTTTGTTCTAGTCATCATCATGTGCATGCACTCTGTCCTGCTGGGAGGAGAGCCACAGGCTGCTTTCCTTCTCAAGGCGCAGAAAATGGGCCTGACCTCAGGGAAGTATGTCTTCATCCCTTACGACACGCTGCACTACAGTTTGCCCTACAACGCCTCCTACTTCCCCCTGCAAAACAACAGCCGTCTGAGGGAGGCCTACGATGCGGTGCTCACCGTCACCATCGCCTCAGACCCCGTGTCCTTCACCGAGGCCTTGACCGCGGCAAAGAAAAGCGGCGAATTGACGCTGAGTGTTGCCTCTGAGCAGGTGGGTGTAAAAAGTAGCCGGAGAGTTATGACTTCAAAATGACATCTGCTCTGAACGTAGGTTCATCCGCTATTCGGGACCATCTACAACGGCATTTATCTCCTGGCCAAGTCCATCCACAAGACTAAAAGAGCCAGCATGCCTCTGTCGGGGTCCAACCTGGCCTTCTATATGAAGAACATAACCTTCAGTGGCTTCAACCAGAAGGTGCAGGTGGACAAAGCGGGTCAAATCAAAACCAGTTACGTCATCTTGGACACCAACAACGTCGGGAGTCGGCTCTACCCGACATATATAGTGGATCTTACGTCGGGGCAGCTTCGCTTTGCCGGGAAGTCCATCCACTTTCCGGGAGATTCTCCTCCGTCGTCGGATTCCAGCTGCTGGTTTATTCAAAGCACCATCTGTACAGGAGGTACGGCCCCTTTGAGACATATTTTTATAAGTAGAATGCTCTGAATGTTCTGGAGGGGCGCAGAAAATCATTTAATGTCCAAAGGGAGGGCGCTGCAAAAAAATATTGGCAACCACTGATTTAAGCCAAAAAAGTACATAGGGTGATATTCTAGAAGGGTGACTAATACTGTTATCACAAAAGTCAGAGTGTGAACCAGCTCTGGCCTTCAATTATTTGTAATTATCCATTTATTTTGCAAAATGTTCGGACAGCCTTTTTAAAGACTTGAATAAAGCAAGGTATTCTGGGAGATGTAGTGCTGTTCTAGCCTCCTTTCCAACAATTTTTTTGCAAAAACATTTTTGCTGTTGTTGTTCCAAATAGCTTCTTAAAAAATCTTTGTAAATATTTTCCTCATAACATTATGACTTCATTACCGTTATATTATAACTTTTCCCCAACCTAATTTTCTAAAACGGTTTGCTTGTTCGTCATTATATTACGACTTACAACAATAAAACATTTTTTCTACTAAAATAACAAAATAATAAATACATAAAAATGGTGACTTTTCTTTCGTTAGAATACAACTTTTTTCTGTTAAAATTTTGACTTTGTTTTTTTGTAAATTTACAGCTGTTTTTGTCCATTTCTGCTTGGTTAAAAAAAAAAACATTTCCTATTATTTTGATTTTTTTCTTGTGAATATTCTTTTCATAATTACAAATTTATTCCCATAATATTTTTACTTCATTCTCGTAACATTATAACTTTTTACGCAGCATAATGTCCCATTTGTTTGCTTTGGACGCCTCTTTGTCAGACTAGTTGAGACTGAATCAACAGCGCCTCTGCTGGTTGTAGCCAAGTAGTGCACTCTATTTTGCCTTCTTTATTATGCTGTGGTAAAAAAAAATGTAATCATGTACTTTCTATGACTCCCATAATCTTTGCTATATCGTTTCAAGGTCTTTGCTTAGTGTGCCCGACTCCTTGCTCCTACCTGCCCTCCTTGTTCGTTATCAGCTGTGTTAGGCAACAGATGTCGCTAATATTGAGGCCAGTGAGTTTATTTTGTGCTTCATCCATCATACACAGATGTGGAGCTCACCTACATCATAGCGGTGTTTTCCGTCATCTTCGCTCTGGCTTTATCGGGGCTCGCAATTGCTCTTTATATTAGGTATGCAAACAATCCGCCGTGATATGTCGTAGTAAGGTGTGCTGTCATTGGTTGATATTATTTGTGGATCTGACCCACAGGAGGAGACTCCAACAAATCCAGCTAGTCAAAGGTCCAAATCGGATCCTGCTGACCTTAGAGGATCTCACGTTCATCAACCCTCAGCTTAGCAAGAAGGTAAGCGGTCTTGTTGTTAGCCATTGTTTGGCTTAGGTAATTAGCATCTCTTTCGCCTCTACACAGAAAATCACTTTAGAGGACTTGAGCGATTCCAAAAGTGCTTTGGAGGAGAAATCCACCGACCGCTCACACTCGGCCCACAGCCTGCAGACGGCGACTCACGAGACCACAAACGTTGCCGTTTTTGAGGTCGGCCCATCATTCGGCCTAAACGAGAGGTCGTTTTTGCAGGGTAACGTGAGGATGTTGTGACATGTGACCTCCCCTCTCGCAGGGTGACTGGGTATGGCTAAAAAAGTTTGAGGATGGCCACTTCAAGGAGGTGAAGCAGAGCAGTACAAAGATTTTCAGCAAGGTTAGCTTCAGCATACACTGTGTGCAATTCCACGCCATTAAACTGTTGTTTATGTGCCATTTCGTTGAAGACTGCAGTATCACTCAGTAGACTACGGAATCTCTCGCTTGAGGACTTCCTGGGTAATCAAATCAAATCTACAACACTGTTTTTTAGATGAAGGACTTGAGAAACGAGAACGTCAATCCCTTCCTGGGCTTTTTCACGGAGAGCTCCATGTTTGCCGTGGTGACGGAGCACTGCTCCAGGGGGAGTCTGCAGGACCTGTTGAGGAACGAAGACGTGAAATTAGACTGGATGTTCAAGTCCTCGCTTGTGCTTGACCTCATCAAGGTACATACCTGCCTGCCGCCCACGCCATTCTCTGATAATGCTGACGCACTTCATCAGAGCGTGCGTACTCCCAAAGGAAGACTTGTTGCTGCTGGTCTTCTCCTGTGCTTTTGACACAAGGACTCTGGCTTGTTGTGCGATAACAGTAAAGCTCCCTCCTTTAAAGCAGTTAATTGGTTCCGGTCCCGACCGTGATAAGTATTAATACAAATATTCATTCGTTCATTTTCTATACCGCTTATCCTCATTATGGCCGCGTGTATGCTGGAGCCTATCCCAGCTGACTCTGGGCAAGAGGCGGGGTACACCCTGGACTGGTCACCAGTCAATCACAGGGCACATATACTGTAGACAAACAAACATTCACACTCACATTCATACCGATGGACAATTTTAGAGTCGCCAGTGAACATACCATGCATGTTATTGGAATGTGGGAGGAAACTGGAGTACCTGGAGAAAACCCACACACGCACGGGGAGAACATGCAAACTCCAGGCCAATGCCAATGAGGGCAATGTGCTACCCACTCGACCACCGTGCGGTCCTAATAAAAATATTAATAAATGCAATATTTTCATAGTTAGAGTATAGAAACCCTGGTAAAACTTTCTTAATTCAATTTTTACCATGATTAGAGCCATTTAGACACAAAATAACACCACTATAGTCACCTTTCCATCCTATTATTTTTTTGCTTTCACCACATTGCTCAGCTGTAAAACTGTACACAGGCAGCGGGATCACTGCAGGGACACGAGAGACCCCCGTGGCTTTAAATATTAGCAAGCTAGTGAGCTAACTAGTCAGCCTTCAATTTATTTACTGTATTATAAAGGTAAAAAAGGGTTTAAAGATTAAAGACAAAAAAGCCAAAAACTTACCACTTCCACACTGAATAGGAGGAGAACTTCTTTGTACTCTATCATGTTGGACATGCCATGGCAAACTCCATGCAGTGTGACGGTAATCCAATGTTGAGTCTCAATAACAGAACATTACTGATAGTTTAAGCCACCATAAGAGCTGTTCCATGTACGATTCATATAAATAGTGGTGAGTTTTGTTAGGGGCAAGTGCTCCAGTGCCCCACCTGGTCAAAAACACGTACGGTCAAACCTCTGTTTTTTTACCCCGGGGTTTTTGTACGATGTTGCCTCGGAGTTCATACACCGTCTCGATTTTTGTACAATATTGCATGTAACAAAAGACAGTAATTCCTTGTTTATCACTGGTTGTTTATCTTAGGTATGAATCTGAGTGTGAATGGTTGTTTGTCTATATGTGCTCTGTGATTGGCTGGCGAGCTGTCCAGGCTGTACCCCGCCTCTCGCCCAAAGTCAGCTGGGATAGGCTCCAGCATACCCCCGCAACTCTAATGAGGATAAGGGCATAGAAAATGCATTTTTTGTGCATTTCTTTTATTGGGCGCAACCACTAAATAACCCGCCTTGGGGCCAAAGAAACAAAGAGTGCCAGGAATTTAACAAAATTTGAACAATACATTACATCCATTCATTATTTATAGTTATTTTGCATTGTTCTGCGTGTAAAACTATAGTTATAGTCTATCAAATATATTTTTTATTTAAAAAATTTTAAGTGTTTGGCACATATTGGTTTTCGATTGTTTTCTAAGGGGCACAATTGCCTAGTTTTTTGTTTTTGGTCTTGTACCGGTTGGAACTGCGGTACCGTTGTATTTGTTGTCATAGTTTCTATTGTGAATTTCATGACCTAAACATGATTAACTACAACTAGACTTAGCATAATGTGACTGTCTGACAACCTTGCTCTCCTTTATCTGCTGGGAGAGGCATGTGAAAAATAGCATACTATTTTTTAGCTGGGTCTGGCAACATAAATGTTAGTTTCATTTGTGAGCATTTTTTAGTTAATGCCCTTGCTGTTTAATGTAGGTATGTACTTTCGCATATCAAATGTGAGTTGAAGTGAAAATTCATCACCATGACATACACCTGAAATTTCCACAGTTTTTCTTTGCTGCATTAAAAATTACACATTGTGCTTCCCAGGGGATGAGATACCTCCATCACAGGGACTTCCCACATGGCCGACTTAAATCTCGTAACTGTGTCGTGGACGGGCGCTTTGTGCTCAAAATTACAGACTACGGATTCAATGAGTTTCTGGAGTCTCAGAAAGCTCCTGTAGAACAACCTCCACCTGAAGGTAAGAACATCACAGCGGGCGTCACACACACAAAGCTACTAGCTTGATTCTCCTCTGCTCCACTCAGACCTCTTCTGGACTGCTCCGGAGTTCCTTAGGGACCTCGCAAGCGCCCGTAAAGGCACCTACAAAGGGGACGTGTACAGCTTTTCCATCATTCTGCAAGAGGTGGTGGTCAGAGGACCACCTTACTGCATGCTGGGCCTGCCGCCTGAGGGTATGGACTGGTACTGGCTATTTTACGAAGTGGGCAAGAATTCTCCCACATCCAGAAGATGGTGCAATGTTAAAAAGAAGACAAAATTGAGTTGAAACTTACGCTCATAATATTCTTACCCCCTTTTTTGGTGTGTGTGTGTGTCTGACCTGTTTTCTCTGCTGTGTTTTGCATTACTTTGCCTCTGTCCATTTTTTATTGGGTTTGGATGCCTAATATATTCTGCCTAGCAACAAGCGGCCATTCAAAAAAATTATTTATTGACTATAATATGAAATACCAGTAATAAATATCATTTGTTATTTGGGCTGTCAAATGATTAAAACTGAAATTAAATTAATCACAGTTTTCAAATGAATTAATTATGATTAATCAGCATTTGCAACTATGTGTACATGTCCATGTTTACTGTATTTTATGAAGAGAATATGACAGGACACAATTATATATATTTGTACGTATTAATGGCTCTAAAATGATATCAAGCTAAAATGTACAACATAAAATGTATTTGCTTAACACTCGACCTTTTAATTGTAGCATTTCATATCATTTGAATCAACTCAATGAGGAATTGCATTCAAAGACAGGTAATTTAAGTGGAATTCACATGTTTGGAGTGTAAATGTTTTTCAGGAATTTCCAAGGATACGGAAAAGCAGCAAATTGTGCTTCCACGTCAGTGAGTGATAAGAATATCCACTTTATTGTGTTCCTGTTTATTTGGACCAGGTGAAACAGACGCTGTTGTGATGTTCAGATTGTCCCTGAACAATACCTTGCGGTCGTCTAGCGACAGTGAGGAAGTGTCGTTCCGGTAACGGGTGCACTAGAGACGTGTTTGTGAGCTGGAGATACATATGTGGTGTTGGAATTGCACTGCTGTTGATGTGTTTAGGTCAGAATAAAGTTATAAAAGAGCGTCAGACTGACCGTGTTGGGACGCTATCGTGCCTTCGTCTGCCGTCATAACGGAGAGGTGTGGTCTGACATGATGCCTGTGACTTAATTATGCTTAAAAAAATGACATAATTAATTAAATACATTATTTAACGCACAATTTTTGACAGCCCTAATTATTATATGTGTAGTTATATATTCCAACTTTTATGGCTGAAATGAGTGCAAATGCTTGTTCTTATTTTTCTGACCTGCACGTGTGTTGTTAGAAATCATTCGAAAGGTGAAGAAGCCCCCCCCAATGTGCCGGCCCACCGTGGCCCCAGACCAAGCCCCGCTGGAGTGCATCCAGCTGATGAAACAGTGCTGGAGCGAACTGCCTGACCGAAGACCAAACTTTAATGAGATCTTTGACAGGGTTTGCTCATATTTAAGAAATCCACTGTCATTGTTTTTTTTTTTTATTTTGAGCCGTTTCTGTTTTTCTTCTCGTGTAGTTCAAGATCATCAACAAGGGTAAGAAGACCAACATCATCGACTCCATGCTGAGGATGCTGGAGCAGTACAGCTCCAACCTGGAGGACCTCATCCGAGAGCGAACTGAAGAGCTGGAGGTGGAGAAACAGAGGACAGAAAAGCTGCTCTCCGAGATGCTTCCACCGTCAGTCGACAAACACGATACCTGCTGCTTTCAACCCATTCCAGATGGTTTCAAAGTCACCCGCTTGTCCTTTCAGCTCTGTGGCGGAAGCTCTGAAGACAGGTGCCACGGTAGAGCCCGAGTTCTTTGACCAGGTGACCATCTACTTCAGCGACATTGTGGGTTTCACCACCATCTCGTCGCTCAGCGACCCCATCGAGGTGGTCGACCTGCTCAACGACCTCTACACGCTGTTTGATGCCGTGCTCTGCAACCACGATGTCTATAAGGTTGGATTTTACCCATTTGTGCTATAAGTCAAGACAACTTTGTTTGATAATATGAGCGCAAAGGTGACCATTAGGTGTTACATAAGTGTACAGGGCTCTAGTAATGTTAAAAACCATATTTACAAAGTCATAAACTGGTTTTCTATGCTTTAAGTACAAGAGTTGCTGGGTGTGTAGTTTAGAAAAGCAAATAATATCATGTTCTCTCATTTGCATCAAGGTAAAAACATTGCCGTGAACAGCTGTGGCTGTAGGCAACTTCCTGATGTAGTTTTTGTGTTATTATTTTTCCGGACTACAATTCCTCAAAAGTCAAATACAGTCAAAAAGTGTCATGAAGAGGAGAAAGAAACACAGTAATCCGTCGTTTATCGTGTTTCTTTGGGTTCCGAGATAAGTGAATTTCTACAAATATTAATACGTGAACTATTTTTGTAGTTAGCGCATAGAAAACCAGGTTATGATTTTATTAATATGGTTTTTAACATTACTAGAGCCCTGTAAACTTAAATAACACCCCTACGGTCACTTTTGCACTTCTGTTATTCTTTGTTTACACCACATTGCACATTCTACAGAATCACTGCAGGGACACAAAATAGCTTAGTATGCTACCAAGCTAACTAGTTAGCCTCTCCAATTTACTCATTTGAAAATGTTTCAAATGGAATGGGGAAAAAGGAAGCAAGAAAAAGTAAGAAGCCAAACATTTACCACTTCCACATGGATTGGGAGGATAACTTTTTCACTCTATCGTGCAGGGTGAAGTTAATGTAATATAACGTCATGTCCCATTAATGTAACATTACCAGAATATAACTCAATTTTTTTTTTATAGTTATAGGCCACAGTCATCCACAAAACATCGAGCTGCGTTATTGCGAGAAACTGTGAATCGCATTTATTAAGAATCGTCTTTCACAAAATTCCACACACACAACCGATATTTCATCTGGAAAGGTAAGTTAGTCGACTACACTATAACGCACAAACAACAGTCTGACCAGTTGACCGGTATGTTGCCACGGCACAGTTGTTACACAACAGCATAAAAAATGGTCACAAACCAACACCGCTGTCTTGCAGCTGTCGCCAGTAATGTCAGTCAGTATGAAGTAACATTTAAAAACCCTTCCATCCATCTATGCTTCTATGCTCGTTAGGGTAGATATATTTGTTCATATTCATTAGGGGTATGCTGGAGCCTATCCCAGCTGACTTCAGGCGAGTGGCAGGGTACACCCTTGACTGGTCACCAGCCAAGTCCTGGGTGTTTTAAAAGTCCAGTTTTTAAAGGTCACTTCTTCTTTTGTGCTGCGTTTGTGCTGTTTTGTGCAGTTAAAATTAATGTTTGTGCTGCTTTTGTTTTGAAGATATTAATAATTAAAGTTATTGCCCATTACATAATCAACCCCCTGACACACTCGGAATGAAACCAAAATAGTCTATTCTTTTCTGTTCTCGTTTGTGCTGTTTTGTGCAGTTCAAATGAACTTTTGTGCTTCTGTCGTTTTAGGGATGTTACACATTTTTTAAAGGTCTACCAAAGTTCACCCAGCCCCCCATTTGCTCCAAATAAAACCAAAGCAGTGTCATTCTTATGTGCTGCTTTTGTGCAGTTAAAAAGAATCTTTGTGCTGCTTTTGTTTTAAAGCTATTAACGATTGAAGTTTTAGGCTATTACGTAATCATCCCCCTGACATGCTCAGAATGGACCAAAATGCTCACATTTTTTCTGTTTTGTTTGTGCTGTTTTGTGCAAACAAAATGAACTTTTTTATTGCTTTTGTTTTTGTGATATTACACATTTTTTAAAGGTTAATCAAAGCCCCCATTTGCTCCAATGAAGTTTCATTCTTTTGTGCTGTGTTTGTGCTCTTTTGTGCCGTTAAATGAATGTTTTCGCTGCTTTTGTTTTAGAGATATTAAATGAGTTAAGTTTTAGGCTATTACATAATCATCCCACCGTAAGTCAGGCCGAACTATGTAAAAAAAAACAAAAAAAAGTGTCACGGTTTCTTCAAAGAAAACTACATTTTCCTTTCCACTTTCTCATGCACTTTGAATCATTAATAATGTTAAAAACACAACTGCATCTGAGAGACAGCGCAAAAAGACGTATGAATCATTTAGAGTTTCCGGTTTGCCCAAAGTACATGTTTCTGGGATGTGGGAGGAAGTAAACGCGAGGAGAACATGCAAGATGATGGATGTCTGGATGTTATGCAGGTGGAGACCATCGGCGACGCCTACATGGTGGCGTCAGGCTTGCCCAAGAGAAACGGCAACAAGCACGCGGCTGAGATCGCCAACATGTCTCTGAATATCCTCAGTTCGGTGGGGACCTTCCGTATGCGGCACATGCCTGACGTTCCCGTCAGGATACGGATCGGGATCCACTCAGGTGGGAAACTTCTGGAATCCATCGGGGTAAGGCGAAAGAGCGTCGTGAATTGTTCAATGTGCGTTCCCAGGGCCCTGCGTCGCCGGCGTGGTGGGCCTGACCATGCCTCGCTACTGCCTGTTTGGAGACACCGTCAACACTGCCTCCAGAATGGAATCCACCGGGCTGCGTGGGTCCACCTGGACTTGCATCTCCGTGTTCTTTATTCATATCTTAAAATGGCTACTGTCTTCTCTTAGCTTACAGAATCCATGTGAATTTGAGCACGGTGAAGATCCTCCATTCTCTTCATGACGGCTATAAAATAGAAGTCAGGGGCAAGACAGAGCTGAAGGTGAGGATATGGGCTCTGTAGCTGACTGATACACAGCAGGCAGAGCTGATTTAAGATGTGTAGTGAAGACTGCTTTTTTTCTTGTTCTTTTTTTCTCAAAGTTGTCCTTTGCGAGGTGGTGGGTGTATGCACAGGGCGAGGTCATCTAGCTAGCGGCGGGTCGAAGGCGCTGTCATGTCCACGAGTTAGGAGGTTTTCACCAAAAGAGTGCCTCTTCTGTCGTAATTGGACCGAAAACCTGGAGAGCGGAGATAGATTTTTCTCATGTTGGCGCTCATAAAGAGGCTGGAGGGCTACTTATTGCAGTTATAAACGCAATTTAAAAATATTATAATGTATAAAAAATTTTTTAAAAAAATAGTGTCGAATTTTTAAAAACTAAATATATTTTTTAAATGTAAAAATTATTACAATCATTATAAATAAATCAAATAAAACATACCATCATTTCCGGGCTGTAGAGCACCACTCTCTATAAGCCAGGTGTAACGTGGGATATTTACTACACAGAATGCTTTTTTTGAACTTTTGATTAAAAAATTGCTTTTTTCCAACAGTAGGCTAGTTCAACAGTAGCCTACCAGAAAAGTCATTCACTTCTACTCTCCTCCTTTTCCTGCTGGGAACTAAAACCCTTAATGTTGTCTTCTTGAGCGTCACAAAACGGCCTCATAATTTCTTCATCACACACTTCGTCAGTCTCTCTCTCTTTTTTGTTGTCTGGAGGCAAATTTGCCATTTAGCTTCAGCTCACCTCTTCATTCAGTCCAGCCTGTCCAGTTGGCGGTCTGAGTAGTCCAGACAATTGATTAATCTCACTTAAGATGCATAATTGCTGCATGAGTCCTCAAATGGTGATATTAGCTTCCACTCCCTGAAACTGCACTCTAAACATCATGGGAAATGTAGTTTATAGCCATTAATTAGCCACATTACTGTACGAGCCGCAGGGTTCAAAGCGTGAGTACAAGAAAAAAAGTTGTAAATTTATGACAATGAAAGTCGTAATTGTACAGGAATAATAGTTGTAATTTTAGGAGAAAAAAATGTAAAAAATTTACCGAGAATAAGGTTGTTATATTGGATGTCATACACGTAAAAATAAAAGGAAGTTAACTTTCGACTTTATTATTGTAAATTTACTCTCGAAATCTGCCATTTTTTTTACGTGTTGTTGGAGCTACAAAGACAACCCTTGGTCAATTAGGACAATTTTTCTCGTGATATTACGACAATTTTCCACATAATTTTTACCAGTTTTCTTGTAAAATTTATGACTTTTTGGCGTAAATGATTTCTCAAAATCTCAAATTATTTTAATACATCATTTGTAACAGTCGTTGCCCAAGACATATATAAAGACACAGGATCTATGACCTTTGGCCTTGGTCAAAGGAAGTATTCCGATGATTCTTCTTGTAAAATTACAACAATTTTTCTCGTGAAAATAAGACTATTTTCTAGTAAAATAATGACTTTCCCCCCAAAATTACAACTTTTTTGAGTAAAATTAGGACTTTTTTGTAATAAAATTAGGACTTTTTTCCCAAAATTACAACTTTTTTTCTAAAAAAAATCCCGACCTCTTACTCGTCATTACGACTATTATTCTTGTAAATGTACAACTTTTTTTCTCTTAAAATTAAGACTATTTTCTCTCCGAATTAAAACTTTTTTCCAGTAAAATTACGACTTTTTTCTCATAATTACAGCATTTATTCTTGTAAATTTGCAACTTTTTTTCTCACGAAATTAAGACTTTTTATCACAAAAAAAATTTTTTCTCACAAAATTTACATTTTTTTCTAGTAAATTACAACTTTTTTTCCAAAAAAAAGTTAAGAAATTTTTTCTTATAATTCTGACTTTTTCTGTTAAAAGTACGACTTTTTTCTAGTAAAATAATGGCGTTTTTTTTTCTCAAAATGACGACTTTTTTCTCGCAAAATTACGACTTTTTCTAGTAAAATTACGCATTTTTTCTCGTAATTACAGCATTTATTCTTGTAAATTTGCAACTTTTTTTCTCATAAAACTCCCAACTTTTTTCTCACTAAATTACGATTTCTTTCTCGCAAAATTACAACTTTTTTCTAGTAAAATGAGGACTTTTTTCTTGTAATTACAGCATTTATTCTTGTACATTTGCAACTTTTTCCCCACAAAATTAAGACTTTTTATCGCAAAATGAGGACTTTTTTTCTAGTAAAAATATGACCTTTTTCTAATAAAATTACGACTTTTTTTCTCATAAAATTATGACTTTTTTCTCGCAAAAGTTAAAGGTTATGTGTGCCCGGCGATTGACGAAATGACTGATTGGCGACCAGTCCAGGATGTACCCCGCCTCTTCCCCGCATCCCCGTGACCCTAATGAGGATAAGTGGCATAGAAAATGAATGAATGAAAAGTTAAAGTTATGACTATTTTTTTGGTAAAATTATGACTTTTAATCTTCAAATCTCCGGGGGGAGGAGGGTTTACGTGTCCCTAATAGGGAACCTCCAGGGGGAAAAGTAGTGGTCTAGATGGGGTGTGGTGTTCATTTATTCATGTTTGTTTGTGTTTTGTTTTTTTTGCATGATCAGGGGAAGGGCATTGAGGAGACTTACTGGCTCGTGGGGAAAAGTGACTTTGCAAAGCCTTTGCCAAAACCACCGGAGATAAAACCAGGGTAAGATGCATATCACCTTGCCTTGAAAGAGACTGATGCACGTTAGCTGATAAAGACCATTGTTGCTACGACTTTTTTTGCCACTGATGCACCTGAACTCCCAGGGAAGACAATCACGGCCTGAGCCCCGAAGACATAGCCGCGTACAAGCGAAAGAAAGCCGAGAAAAAGGCTTGAGCTTGAGGTAGAGCGAGACCTTGCATGGCAGGTGTTGGTGTTGCGCTTGTGTGTCGTGACGATGATTTCTCAATCTTAGCTTGTGTTCTGTTAGCCCCGTTAATCTCCTTATCTTATCAACCTGCGCCCCCTCCCTGTAAGGAGATCGGGCAAAAGCCCCTGCGTTCTCGTGGCATGCTTCCCGTCCGTCGTGCGCCGTGCGCTTCATCGGCGCACCCTCGACAGCGAAGACGCCATTTAAAGCCCTTTTTGCCTTCACCAGGGTCAACTGGCAGGAGATGGTGACGGACGAGATCAAGAGCCTTTTCCGCAAGGCCAACAGGCAGGTGGACAAGCAAAAAACCAGCGGCAAAGGAGGAAAGGTGTAGGAGAAATAAGGAAGGAGAGCGGCCTCTCTCCTCTGTGGCTTAACGCAGACTCCTTTAAGAGGATTGTCCATCCACGGGCTAATCCGCCTGCAGCCAACACAGCAGAACATGACGGTGCTAATGTAATGAGCCGACTAGGACCGATCTCCATCCAATCATTCACTGCTCTCCGCGCTCATTGGCCACCGAGTGGTCGCCCAAGTGAGAGTAAGGCTCACCCACGTCAAGAGGCAATGCACTGGTTTGTGTTAGCTTTGAATGCTCATAATAGGGTTACTTTAAAGGTGTATAGCTGGCTGCATATTGCACATGAAGAAGCCCTAAAGATTGACTTACTTTTTTCTATGTAGTGATGCACTTCTCTTGTATCTGTGGAGGAGGTAAGCGGGGCATCCAGCATCGATAACAGGAAATTCAGGTTTGGGAGGTATCGTAGTAAAGGAAATAATACATACAATAAAAAAATGTATAAAAACAATAATGATCATACGGTTAAAAAATACAATAAAAATAAGTACAAATGTACACCGTGATGAAAAGTCATCACCGTGAGCCAGAAAAGTGCTCTGTAATTTATTCACTTCATTTAATTCCTGTGAAATGTATTTTATAATTCTGTTTGAATGAACTGTAATACCAAAAAAAACACTAAACTGTGTGAATGAAAAGTTGTTGTTTTTTTTGTTTGTTTTTTTTAAGTCAGGTTTTTGGGACACGTGAAATCTTTCCCACATGTAAAATGCCCTTTTTAGAGCTGAGGGCACCCCCTTCAAGGCAAAAAAAACCCCAAATATGCAAACATTTGCTTGCATGTTTAGTGAGCATGCGTGTTTTTGTATGAAAAAAATGTCACTGCCTCACAAATGCAGAAAAAGGGCAGGGAGAGTCGGCAGGCTTTGCAAAATATTTCAGTAAAAACATTTTCTATAAAATATAATACATGGGAAATCTTCTGATAGGCTCCAGCATACCCGCGACCCTAATGAGGCTAATCGGTATAGAAAATGGACGGGTGGATGGATGGAATTCTTCTTTTGCAGCATCATATCACGGGGAAAGGACGGGGAGAGTCGGCATGGACAGAGAGCCAGACAGACATAGCGTGTAGGCGGAATATTGCGAAAACATTACTATACTTATACGTATGCACATTGTACACTATTAAATATACAGTCAAATACTAAACACCATTTTCTTCACTATGCCGCCCCCTGCTGGATCTGGTAGGCAAATTCCCCATTGGCAGCTGCTACGTATGTAGGGTGACAGGGAACATTGATTTACATATTAGACATTTTACATTGAATGTGTAGTCTTTCAAGGACCCATATAAATGTAAATAAATGTTTAATAAATGTAAAATGTCTAAGTGTTAAGTGTAATTCTACTTTTGGCCCGCCCACCCTGTGTAGTATTTCTTACTATATATGTATACATACAGTGTACAATACAAATTATGACTTGAAAGCCAATCCGATCCTACTTCTTCATAGCGACATTTTTATGGCTGTAATCTCAACAGGAGAGAGCATTTTAGGTGTGCACATTTTATCACATGTTGTTAAAAATCCCTCATAACATGAATTATAACAGGAAAGAAAAGGAGTAGACGAACGCTCTTTCTGCCAGAGGAAGGCGCTCATGCTGCACATTAAAATCAATACTTTCATTAGTGAAAGAGCAGCTAGAGAGTACCCGGTATGAGTTCCCTGCACGCCCCAGAGCCCCTAGACTCCTTTGTGTGGTTTAACCCAACAAAACCTTGTATTTAGTCTAGCAGAGGTCCAACAAGCCGAGCCTGACATTCTTCGGATGGTTGGCTGCGGCAGATAAGCCCCGCTCGTCTCATCCCAAACATGGGAACTAACACACTTTGACCTCCAGCCGAGTGGAAAGATTGCCACCCCCGTTTCTGTTTTTTTGTTTTTCACTTTTTATTGGAAAAAAACAGACATTTTTGTTCGTAATCACACGATTCCATCAGCATTTTTGTGGACAAAGATGAAGCCGGTAGAATTCAGTGCAGGCAGAGCGACGCGTAAGAAGGCCCGTGAAGGATTTGGAAGTCAAAACAAGCTTGTGCTGGGATCTGTTTGTCTTTAAACGTTAAAGATAATGCAAAAACACACCAAGGCGACGTAGCCTGACCGGTACTGGCGTTAAGAAACCGGAATGTCATACTTAATATAAGCATGTTGTCTGCTTGCTGCTCATATTTGAGTATTCCATCCAAGTGTTCAGTCCACAGTCTGCCCTGAAGGAATGTGTTCCTGAGGTAACGCTTAAAAAACACTCACGCACACGCACACTCACACACACACACGCAGTTTTCCGACATAGTTTGACAAATAAAAGTTAACATTATAGCTCGTCGCGCATCTTGTCCCCCTTGGGTCGGACCACTCTGCCGATGTACAGGATGGACTTGGTCTTGTTGTCCTTCACCAGGAAAATGAAAGGGTGGTCCACGTAGAAAAGCTTGGGCTCCCTCAGCTGCTCGGAGCCGAAGATGGAGGTGTCAAACGGGTTGCCTTCGGTGTCGAGCTCCAGGGCGGAGGCGTGGAAGACGTTGGAGAGGTACAGCTCCTTTTTGCCCGAAATGTTGGACAGGTCGGCCTTGGCTTTGTCCACCGCCTCGGTCAGGCCGAGCTCGGCCAGGTGTTTCTGCAATGGAGGGTATAAAAGGTGATGATAACCAGAGACTTGGAAATGGCACTCAAAACTAATAAGAAAAGTATTGAATGGCGATAGATAGAGATAGATATATTATACTTCATCTACGAGATAAATTCCCTTTTCCAGCAGCTTTGCAAACATGTCCTAATAAACACTAAACTATTTAATTTAACCAAAGGTGATTTGATGCTCATTTATTTCTATTTCATAACCGAAAATGTTCCGTAACAACAAATCAATTACAGTACCCATAAATGCCACCGGGTGCCAGTAGTTCCCTGTAAACACCGTCCTTCACAGTAGTTTTACTTTATTGTAGTTGTATTATGCTGTACATTGGTGAGCTTCTCTTTACACTTGTATTAGAGTTTATAAGGTTTGTTTGGAATGTGATGTAATGGTTTGTGTCTCTAGAGCAGGGCTTCTCAAGTAGTGGGGCAGGCAACAAAAAATTTCTCCACTTTTATAAATCTCCTTATTCGCATACAAAAAAGCAGGCTTCGCTACACTTCTTAAATCAAAGCATGGAGCCAACCTGGGAGGTGTAAGTTTGACGATTTAGTTTTTTCTATTTGCTTTGTTTTTATTTTGTTGCTGTGTAATGTTAGCTCTTTAGCACACGCAGCTAATGTCGCTAACGTTCGTGTCCCACTACATTTCTTTGAAATTGATGCAGCCCCACGCCCACCACCCCGCCTCACCTGCAGGTTGTGGCTGACTTCCAAAGAGATCTTGGGCAGCGAGATGGCCACGGCCTTGTTCTCCATCTTGCTCAGCCAAGTGTCCACCTGCTTCCTGGTCAGCAGCTTTTCCAGGCGCTCCAGGGGCTCCAGGTGGTAGGGCATGATGAGGATCATGGAGGCCTGCTTCTTGCCCAGCGGCATGTCCAGCACAAAGAGATTGTTCTCCTTGTCCTCGTAGAAGTCGTACAGGCCTGGCGGGGAATGGCGGAGCGGGCTCAGATGTCTCGTCTTTCACAATGCAACGCCAAAAAAAGGGAAAGCGACGGAACTGTACCTGTCCGGTGCATCATGGGGATGCCGACGGTGAAGGAGCGAGACACCAGGAAGCCGCGGTTGTCCACCATCTTCTCATGGAACTTCTGATCCCAGTGGGCTTTAGGAGGTAACACGAGTCACTTAGAATGCATGTATTTGTCACCTGCTTGTAACAGCGCACCGAATCCATGACCCCTATAGTGTTTAATAGTGTTTAAGTGTAGTGCATTTAATCATCTTTATCCCTAATGACAGTTAGCTGTGGCCCGATAACAGCCCCCGGCGCCGCACTATGGACACCCCATTGGCCGTTTCTACTTACGCTTGAAGAACATGGCGTTGACGATCACGGCCCCGTCGGCGTTCTGCACGTCCTTGGTGACCTCGGGCAGCTTGCCGTCGGTGGACTTGGCTGCCCACTCGTTGATGGAGTTAACGGCGCTCCTCTTGTCCCGCAAGTTGATCTTGGAGTGGTCGAAGCTGTAGTGCTTCTTGCTGGTCTTCACAAAGTTGTCGGCGAAGGTGACCGTGCTGGGCCCGTACAGGCGGTTGTTGATCTTCCAGGTGGTGTTGCGCGTCTTGGCGTCGCTCATCTGCAGGGGGCGGAGAGAAAGTTGAGAAAATGTTGTGTGTAGATTGTGTGTATTTTTTATTTCTTTTAAAGGTGGCGCCTCGTGCTAGTTCTCAAGATGTTTGGAACGCTCACCACATTGTGGTTCCATTATTACTTATCGTGTACACCATATTAAGCAATATGACTCCAAAGGTGACTATAGGGGTGTTATTTCATGTTTACGGGGCTCTACTCATGTTAAAAAGGTCATAAGCAGGTTTTCTACACTGCAAAAATATTGCACTTTGCCGTCAGGCCTGGACGCAGGTAATTGTGATAAATGGGGGGTGATTGGTACATGTTAGCATATAGCATACATGCAGTGGAGGTTGCAGGTCATTCAAGAAGGGGAAGGGAATTTTTTTCCGGCCTGTCCTGCCATCATAGATGTGTTTGTTTATTTGTATATTCAACCCTCCGTTCCTAGTCGTTAACAAAGACAAGTTCGCTTAGGATCGGTTAGGTCCGTTCAGAGCAACAAAATAAAAAAGTTGGAAAATGATCGCTGATTCGCTCATTTTACTGTCAGTCAAAAAGGAATTCCGCCGCAGACAGATCAACCAATCATCATGCAGAAGCCGAGCGTCCGAGCCAACTCAATGCCCCATAGACCCCCGGAGATGCAGAGCGCCCAATGGGCGGGACTAAGCCCAGCATTTACCCAATGACCATCTAGTTTTGCTCCGGGGAACAACCCACTCCACGCCATCTAAGTCAGTAGATGTTGCGTAAAAACAAAAGAAGGAAGTGGTGTCTGGAGGTACACGTGATGTGATAAGTAGCTGATTCTGAACAAAGGTGAAGGTATTCTAGCGCATATTTGAATTCATTTTATTTTATTCTATTTTTTTTAATACCAACATCCACAAAGTTGTATCATCATCACGCAAATGACAATAAGCTGCAGAGCCCGGCCCATTTTGGCTGATGGCGGCCATGTTTTTCAACCAATCTTGCTCAAATGTTCCACACACACGTGTTTGTCTGTCCCCTAAAGGTGTGTGGCAAATTTTGTGGTGATTCGTGGTGCGCATAGCGCATTCAACTGCGTTTGAAATTTAAACTCAATCTGATTTACGGGGTGTGATAACAGCGCCACCGTGTGGTGTATTTGTCAGACAGGCGACACAGTAGGGGGCCATCTTTTGTGTTTGTACCTCAGAGAGCAGCTCGGAGAGGCCGGCGTGCAGATGCTCGTCCTTGAGTTTGTCGGCGTGCAGCAGCGTCTTGACCTGCGAGGCGGTGGAAGATTTTGCCCCGAGCGCCACCATCCCCAGCGAGGAGGCCACCACTAAGGGGGAGATGAGGATGTTCTCCGTGTCTTTGGCCTTGGCCATGTTGTGGTAGAGGCTGCAGTGGGGAGATCGGATGTTTAAGCACAACCAAAACCAACGGTGAGATTATTAGACCGACCTGAAAGCCAGGTTGGCGCTGTTGTCGGCCAGCGTGGACGCGTGGCTGCTCAGCTTCTTGTCCTCAGCGGAGGCCAGGGGGGCCAGCAGGCAAAGCGCTACCACCACGTTGCTCAGCCACATCCTGTTTGTTCTGCAACAAAAACAAGCAAGAATTCCACTTTTATTCGTCTGCTTCCGTGACGTGCATCCATGTTTGCGGTGTGGGGCTAGGAAATGGCTAGGCCTCGTCTGCGAGCTCCTGAGGTGGGGTCAGGAGGAGGGCTTCCTCCAGGCCGACACGTCGCTCGCCACGTCAGCAGCGTCTGAGGCTGAGCCGGCGCTGCGGCCTACTTTGCCCCTGAAGTAATCTGACGCCTGTCTCTTTTCTTCTCTTTGTACGTGATGCAACCTCGCAAAAGTGCATTGCGAATTCTTCCGCAGAAGTCCAGACCGGTCCACGCCGCTCTCTTTCTACGGGACATTCTTATTTTTTCTCATTGCTCCAATGCGAAAAGTGCAACGTCTGCAGAAATGACTTGGCTTTTGACTTTTTCCTTTAATTTTTTTTTTTTTCATACATATACCTTGAGATCTTTTGACGGCTGCGATTTTCATTCTGAAAGACAAGAGGCGGATGCAGTAAAGCACGTCAACTCTATACTCCCACCTTTTACCGGCTATTTTTGTCCTCGGCAGAAAACAACATGCTCCCAGAGGCCGATGGATTCAAGCTATTAAAAAAACTTGCAAGGTTGAAGCTTATGGAATAGTTGGATTGGCAAGGCATTTGAGAATAGTTCTAAGCAGCTGTGCCTTTAAATGACTCCAACAAAGCCCCCTTTATTCAAGCCTTCGCTGCATTCCATCCCCACAAAGCCTTATCTTCTGATCCTTACCTTGCACAGATCCGCAGAGCTTCTCCTCTCTGGTGTCGTGTAGAAAGTCCAGGCGCAAAAAGCCTCCCCTCTCCTGCTCTATATACCCGCTCACAGAACTTTCCAGAAGTGGGAATGTGATATTCAAATGGCTTTCCTCGGGAAGGTGGGAGCCGGGACGTCCCCCCCTTTGGAACACGCACACACAGAGGGAGGGATGTTGGGTTCTAGCAACCGGTCTGGGCTCAGCTTTTTAAGCTTCTGACAAGCAGCTGCGCAAGCACAAGAGCTGACTCTGGGTCAGTTTGCGGTTTCGGGTGCTGCTTTTTCAAAAACCTCAAAGTCCTGGTGCAACTTTTCTGACTCAATATCTAATTTGGTTTCATCATGTTCAAAATGGACTATTTTGTGTTTTTCCAATCATGGCTATTCATGCACACAAACCGCTG
This sequence comes from Oostethus manadensis, assembly GCA_024372805.1. NCBI lineage: Eukaryota > Metazoa > Chordata > Actinopteri > Syngnathiformes > Syngnathidae > Oostethus > Oostethus manadensis. Next base: position 229,905 of record QODF01000094.1, on the reverse strand, counting down.
CTGGCTTGTTTTGCTTTGCTTTGTTTTGCTTTTGCTTTGTTTTGCTCTCTTTGGATGCAAGCAAGAGAAGCAAAGTCGCTTTTTCAGTGGAGCTGGCTGGAAGTGTAAAAGCGCTTGATTTAAAAGGCCCTTCCCTGCCCCCCTTCCCTTGCAGCTACCCAACACCCCCACCAGTGCCACGTATGTCCAACACAGCTGGCTGCTGGGAGGCAGGAAGACGGGGGATGACTGTCGTAAACGGCTTTTTATCTACTCAGTTCTGCGCAAACAGTGAGGACTATAGCTCTGGATGAGTTTAGTACAAGGATGCTATTGTGTGCCTTTGCAAACTTGTGGTAAAAGCCTCCATTTGTACTCTTTTTCTCTCTATAAAAGCCCCTGACAGGGAATGAAGGGACAAAGTTGCCTTTTGAGTGTGTACGTGTAATACTGGAGAGTCAGGGCAGGGGGTTGAAGTTGAATGCCTTATCCGTATTATTGGGTCAGGAAGCAACGCAATCGCTCTCCGACATGTATATAATACAAGATTCTATTTTTCCACCAAGGGCAACACGGTGCAAAATAAAAGGATGCACTCACATGCTAAACAGATTTGCTCTGCCAGGGAAAAGTATAAGATACTAGATGCCCTGTTACACAACTTTTATTTGACTCATCTTTATTTATTATGAAATTATTATGATCATTATAATTATGAAAATTATGAAATTTTATTTATTTTATTTTATTTTATTTGACTAAATAAAATTTGATGTTTCTTGTTACCCCCTCCGGAGCAGGAGGGGATAGAGAAGAAGAGTTTTTGTAAAGCAAAGCTACGCTAAAAAGTTAATATATATTTCAGGGGGAAAAACTGCATCACAACTATGTGATATCAGTGAAAAAAAACAAACTTTGGTCTTTGCTCTCTGTCCCTTTTTTGTTAATTTTCCAAATATTTAAACTTTCTTCTTAAATCACTATCATTTTTCCTATTATGACTTTATTCATAATATTTGACTTTATTCCCATAATATAACTTTCCATCCATCCATCTATCCATTTTCTTCCGCTTATCCGAGGTCGGGTCACGGGGGCAGCAACCTAAGCAGGGAAGCCCAGAGGTCCCTCTCCCCGGCCACTTTGTCTAGCTCTCCCCAGCAGATGCCGAGGCGTTCCCAGGCCAGCTGAGAGACATGGTCTCTCCAACGTGTCCTGGGTCTTCCCTGAGGCCTCCTACCGGTTGGATGTGCCCTGAACACCTCTCCAGGAAGGCGTTCGGGAGGCATTCTAACCAAATGCCCGAGCCACCTCATCTGACTCCTCTCAATGCGGAGGAGCAGCGGTTCTACTCCGAGTCTCTCCCGGATGACAGTGCTTCTCACCCTATCTCTGAGGG
>QODF01000094.1:148974-226660 GCA_024372805.1 Oostethus manadensis | reverse complement strand
CATTAATAGTGCTACTAATATGCTATTAAAATCACATCATTATTCCTCCTAACATTACCAGTTTATTGTCTTAAAATTGTGACTTCTTGTTAAAATGCAACTTTTTTCTCTTAATATTTTGACTTTATTCTTGTAAATTCCTTGTTTTTATTGTTGCTGTTCTTGTTTCTTTAAATTTAAACTTTTTTCTTGTATTATCTTCTCATATTGATGACTTTATTCCCATAACATTTTAATTTTATTTTAGTAATAACATTTTCCACACCCTAATTTTCACAAAATTCCAGCTTTATTCATTGTTTTGTTTGTTTCTCAAATTATGATTTCAAAAAAATGGTAACCGAAAAAAATTTTCATTCCAATTTCAACTTTATGCTATTAAAGATGTTATTTTTTTGGTCATATTATGACAATATTCGCATAGAATTATGACTTTTTCTCTTTAGATTACAACTTTTTTCTCTTAATATTTTGACTTTATTAAACTAGTGATTTTTCATTTTTGTGTGATTATTTACGTGTAAATTATTAGAATTTTTAGAATTGAAATTTTTACAATTTTTTTAACGTGCCATGGGTGAATAAGAAGACACGCCGGCCACAAACGGACACCGGGGTCACGCTTTGGGGACCCTACACATTGAGTTAACTGACTGCAGTCCATTGCTGTTGGAGCATTAAGAGTGTTGTGTGCTACAGGGAAGGAATTCGTTTAATCTCGCCATCCCTGCCGTCACATAATTGCCCTGACATGCCGACTGGTGGTGACTCGCCTCTTTTTGCCTGCTTTGGGTTCTGCAAAAACTAAAACTATCGAACCCTGGCGCCAGTCGAGCATGGTGGTGGTCTGGGTCTACCTGAGGTGGACTCGCTTGTGTTTTAAACAATGAACATTAGTGATTCTGTGACTTATTTTGAGAGGACATTAAATGTATACCGATCAATAGATAGATGCTTTATTGATCTCCAAGAGAAATGAACTGAACTGCAGCACAAGCTGTACGCTGGCTACTCTAAAGTGTATCCAAGTTTACGTTCTTTAGAAGATAATAAAAATGGTTGCGGATATGTGAGGGGTATTTCCCTGGCTTGTCAAGACCCCCACCACTGTCAACGTAAAGCCCACCCCCAGGGTTTGTTGGTCATCCTGCCTGAGACCCACACACAGTTTGCACTGAAATTCCTCACCCAGAGGCCAATCTCCGGGTCGGTCGGATGGCCTAATTCACATCATCTGCCTTTTGTGGTCCAATAGGAGGGCATTACGGCAATAAAAGGCTAGAGAGGACGGGAAGGGATGGGAACCACGCGTGGACATGAGGGGAAGAAAAGTCTTTCGAGGTTATTTTTGATGGTTCCGGCTGAATATGATACGACACCCTGGGAGGGAGGAGCCCGTGTTACATAACCAAAACCACATTGTACTGTTTTAGCAAAAGTGACCACTTTGACATGTCACGTCCTCTAACATGCACCCTTTTGCACTTCAAAATATGTTTCATTTCCTGTTCGGGCTACTGACCGAGCTGGACCTTGTAGGGATGTGTCCCGTCGAAGCATCTGTGTTATGAACTGCTGGAGGAGGAAGGGAACTTCCTGTTTTTTTTCCCCTGATGGGACAGCCGCTAACATAATTCCCATATGTGCTTCCATTGTTTATAGATCCTCATATTACATTTTTCAGCTGTTCCCAAGCTTTGTGCCATGATTCTTGAGAAGCCTGAGTAGTAGTTTCAGCACTAATGGGCGCCCCGTGCTCTCTGCATTTGAGTAAATAAACACCCCAACCAGGAATACTGTAGTGTAAACTTTACTGTGGATTTTCTTTCCATGTTTTTTTGATTCACAGCATGTGTGCTTATTGCACTGTGGTCAAATAACCGCTAGGTGGAGCTAAACGTAGCCAAATAAATCGCAGCTGAAGCAAATGTAAGTGCATTATTTTTGCAGTTGCATTTATTTTACAGCCAATTACACCAGGCCCGAATGGCATATATTAATTTGGGAATACATTATCGGTTCCTCTCACCCCTATTCGTCGTCCCCTGCAGAGGAGACCCCCACTGGCCATTCAGCCCATCCTGCCAACTGATGCTGGCATTTTGAAACAGGCGGAGTTCAAGCGAAGCTTAGCAGCTGGAACTGATGGCTAATCTTCCACCTGTGGAGAGGGGAGGGGACGCCCAGGTGAGGTGCGGGGAAAATTGCACATTGGCAGAGGCAAAATACAAAGGAGAGGATCATTTACTGGGGAAATGCGCTTCCTTATCGAACATTGATTTGTTGTGTCAAAACAAGTCCAGGGATTTGTCTGACGAGTCATTATTGACTGATCCGCTGGGCAACCATTTGTGTTTAACATGTGCGCAAACAAGTACATCCCATTATAAAGCATTATCGTGATGAGCGAGGAAAGGGCTTCTAATTTTCATCTCATGGGTGTTCGTGACCTCACATACGTGCTTATCTCTCGGTGTCCACACGGTTTGATTCGATAAACCTACAGTAAACAGTACAGCATGGCTCCTTCGGCTACTAGCCCGGCTGTGAATGGCTGGTGTTGTGACGTTTACGAACGAACCGTTTTTTCTGAACGACTCGTTAACACGAACGACGAGAGCCGAATCGCAGGGAACCTTTCTGTCTTTCTAGTTAGATGGGGAGGAGCGCAGCCCAGCGCGGTGCTTATTAGATGTGAAATTAACCCAAACACAGTTTAGGAGTAATGCGTTGGGTTTGTCTTTTTTTAATGTTTTTATTTCAGGACACTCCACCAGTCTTTAGAACAGTTTGTATGTTTTGTTGTTGTGTATTATTTACAATGTTATCGTGTGGAAGTCTTTGCACTAAAAGCTGTTTTAACGGAAATTCACGGTTTGTTCTTTTAAATGCGTATACGTGTTCAAGTTATGATTTACACAAGTAAACGGAATTTGTACAAAGGGTAATTCCAAATAGTGACGTCATTGTCAAAGCAGAGCGATATGGCACCATCTGTGGAATATGTACAATCAATTTAGATCCGACTTTAAAATTGAATCCACACATGTCAAATAAGGTTAGAATCAATATTTCAAAATATTTCAAACCCATATTGGTGGGGTATCTAAATGATTTACCCCCCAGTGATTATTTCCCAGATAAACGAGTTAAGGCCAGGCTGGCGTCTTAAAACTTAATATAAAAATGAGCCAGTTTTTTTTTTTTGAACGGCTTTTTGAAAGGAACGACTCACCAAGATCCGGCTCCCCTCAAAGAGCCGTATATCCCATCTCCATGAATGACTTGAAACTATGGCGCATTCAAATACCCTCGGATTGTTTGACAACGCCTCACGTGACGTAAAAATACAACGCAAGAATACACGTTCAGTTACGTTAGAAGGTACTTGTGAACAATTACGACATCCCATGAATATAGGTCAGTGTAAAAACCGGCATAACGATAAAAAGTGGTCAATATAAAGCTAAACGTTGTGGAAGATCCCGGAGAATCCCCGTGGCCCCTGAATGCGCATGCCGGCCGTGGTGTAAAGTCAGCTTGGTCAAGGTCTCCCCGAGGCTGTTAGGGGAGAGCGGCAGATAAAAAGCAGCGCCACTCCTCCTACCTTTTCTAGTGCTCCGGATGAGAATGCCGGGCAGACGACTTTCACCGAGGACAACGAAAGAGATACCCGCGGACAGAAGCGGCTGAAAGGGTTGGGGGAAAACGGTCGTTTTAGCGGAAGATACCAAAGACAACGTTCGCTCTCGTGCGTTGTTCTTTTTTTCCCCGCCGTTGAACTTTTCACTTTGTCAGCGTTTATTGACTTTGTCAGCATTTATCGGCAACCCCTCTCTCTTTCCCATAGCCGAGACACTGGGAGGAGACTTCCAATTCCACTTTCACCCGGAATACAAGCGGCAGCACCCCGCAGACAGGTGAGTACCGTTGTTATCTGAACTGTCATGTTAGGTACAAACCAGGTGATGACCCGGATGTACGGGTATTTAAAAACAACACTCACCTGCCAAACATTTATACAACTCTTTTATTATACAAACAAAGCTTTATGACGTTTATCTCTTATGTTACCAGGATATTCGATTAGGTTTATGCTCCAACATGACGATCAAGAACCAACTTGGAGAGTGTTATGGTAATGTGATGTGGTGCAGCAGAAATGGAACCTGCCTGCGCTTTAGAGTAGTCAGTGTGGCGCTTGTGTGGCGGCATATATTTATAATGCACCTGAAAAGGACTCAACACACAGCCAGTGTTGTCTAAATAGGTACCTTCACACCGAGCACCAAAGTATGTGGAAACATGAAGAGAATGCTTTTCCTGTTTTGTCTTTCGTCTTTCCCCTGCGATTGACTGGCGACCAGTCCAGGTTGTACCCCGCTTCCCGCCCTAAGTCAGCTGGGATAGGCTCCAGCATACCCGCAGCCCTAATGAGGATAAGCGGTATAGAAAATGAATGAATGAATGAATGTCTTTTCTATTTGCTTGTACTCGTTACACTTACCAAGTGGCTCAAGCTAGCGAGTAAAAGCAAAGACAATACAATTCTTTCTGCTAGGGTGACTAGTAACTACCATACCACTACCCTGTGGTAGGGACGCTATCGTGGAAGATGTTTGCGCAAAGTATTCGCACTGTGGCGTGATGTTACTTTCTGTCCGTCACCCGCGCTAAGAGCTACATTTAAACACAGCTACTACATAGCCACTTCAAATCAGGAATGGTGAGATCAGGTATTGACTAGTCACCCTAGTGGCCTTCATTTGCCTTTGTTTTTTGTCGCCAGCTTGAGCCATTCGTAAATGCAAAATGGAAATTTTACTGCTAAAATCGTATATTTTTATTGATTTTCTTTATGTTTCCACGTGTATTTCATTTTCATTTTGGTACTGCAGTGATTCCATACAGTCAGGCATTGTTAGCGTCATGATAAGTGGCTGCACGAATGCTGCCGTTCACGAATTCCAACATGTACTGAGTCATTGTGAAGCGCCGCGTCATCTCCTCCCTTGGGAAACTGTTTTACAACATGATAAGGAGCCCAAAATGACCTCCAAGATGACCCTCATGTTCCTTGCTGATGAGTTCTGAAGGTGATGGAGTGGCTAAATGTATGTCCTCTACATATGAACCCGCTTGAGCACCTGTGGGGCATGCTCAAACACAAAGAATGTGTCTGTGTAGCTCTGGTGAATTGCACGTTCACCGTTATTTAGACATAATGGCTGTGTGTCGAGTCACTTTCACTTGTTACGAAATCTATATTATGATGCAATATAAAGTTTAATTATGTTTATTTTCTATAGCGTCGCCTCTTGAGAAGATATAATGCTGAAATACGTGGGATGTACTGGCTTTTGTGTGATAGTCCATTGCTCTTTTTTTTTTTATGAGACGAGCACATCCAACCATACACCCACCTGTAAACTCTATTAAAGCAGAACAGACATAGCCAAAGGGCATTTAACTTTAAGAAAAACACCGTTATTATTGGCTATCCTGAAGCAGTGACCTCTTATCCAGCTCTCACTGGCACTAAAACACAAACATACACTCATATTCCGTGCCTTTCACCAGGTTCGAGAGAATGACCCGCCACAAAGATCTGGCATTTGTCTGAATGCACACACTGTTCGATTACTCTGACTTATGTGTTGTTACAGCTATTAAAGTGGGCCTGGCAAACATTAAACACACATTAAATGAGCGATTAGTGCAGGGGACTAAAATGTAGACAGTATGTCCTTTTACGTCACACCAATTTTACCCCGTGCTGATACATTTATAGAGACTTTGAAGCGGTAACAGAGCTGTTTTGTTGGGGTTTTTTGGTCCCCATCATTGAATGTCAAGAAAAAGAGACTTTAGCATGCATTTGTTAAATGTTGCATGTCAAACTTAAAACAAAGAATAACCCTTTTTTGTCAGCGCTGATGTAAGACGACCATACAATTTTCTACCTATTTGATTGAGCAGGTAACATTTCCAGTTCTAATTGCCGTTAACTACTGTCTGCTTTTGCCATGCCCATGCAAGATTGCAACCTGAGCTGCCTTCAAAGTGTTTGCTCTTAACCCAGAGCTGGCGTTTTTGTCTGTGCCTGAGCGTCCCTGTTAGGAAATGGCAAGAATATCTTTTTACTTTTAATGCTAAACAACTTTCTTTTTTTTTCCCCAGGTGGGAATAAAGCCACCATTTAATACGCCTCACAGCAAAATAGGAATCGGATTCGCATTTTCCCAAATGTTTTTAAGATGAACAACTTAGCATTTATTTATGTAGAAGTAAATAGTGTAATGAGGGAACTTAACCTTTGTCTCGTGTAATTTTACAAAGATATATATATATATATATATATTTGACATATAAATATTATAAAAAAGTTAGTTTTCGTATGATTCAATTTGTGTCCAGATTTTTCCCTAAAATGTTACCTCTGTTTTCATGCAATATCGCACATAACACATAACAAACTAGTCCATTTTGCACTGTACTGTAATGTTCAACGGAAATTTCACTGGCAGATTACTATCACTGTCCTGCTCTACTGACTGAGAAGCTCATTCATCCACTTATCTATCCATATATTTATTTATTCTTATTCTATTGTGTTATTTTTGTATTTTATCTCTCCTGTCTTTATTTTTTATGACATTTTTGGAGCGCTTGGAACGTAAGATGAATAAGGTAGCAATCTCTCTATCTAGCTATCTAATACCTATCGTTTATTTACTATCATTACTTGTGTAAAAATGCTGATTAAAAACCCATCCATCCATCCATTTTCTTCCGCTTATCCGAGGTCGGGTCACGGGGGCAGCAGCCTAAGCAGGGAAGCCCAGACTTCCCTCTCCCCGGCTACTTCGTCTAGCTCTTCCTGGCGAATGCCGAGGCGTTCCCAGGCCAGCTGAGAGACATAGTCTCTCCAGCGTGTCCTGGGTTTTTCCCGAGGCCTCCTACCGGTTGGACGTGCCCTGAACACCTCCCCAGGAAGGCGTTCAGGAGGCATCCCCACCAGATGCCCGAGCCACCTCATCTGACTCCTCTCAATGCGGAGGAGCAGCGTTTCTACTACGAGTTTCTCCCGGATGACAGAGCTTCTCACCCTATCTCTAAGGGAGAGCCCAGCCACCCTGCGGAGGAAATTCATTTTGGCCGCTTGTACCCGCGAACTTGTCCTTTCGGTCACTACCCAAAGCTCATGACCATAGGTGAGGGTAGGAACGTAGATCGACCGGTAAATTGAGAGCATTGCCTTTTGGCTTAGCACTCTTTTCACCACGACAGACCGGTGCAGAGTCCGCATCACTGCAGACGCCGCACCAATCCGCCTGTCCATCACGCGTTCCGTCCTTCCATCACTCGTGGACAAGTGATGACCCCGAGGTACTTAAACTCCTCCACTTGAGGCAGGACCTCATCCCCGACCCGGAGATGGCACTCCACCCTTTCCCGGGCGAGAACCATGGACTCGGACTTGGAGGTGCTGATTCTCATTCCAGCCGCTTCACACTCAGCTGCGAACCGATCCAGAGCGAGTTGAAGGTCACTGCTCTATGAAGCCAACAGGACCACATCATCTGCAAAAAGCAGAGATCGAAACCTGCTGCCACCAAACTGAAATCCCTCAACGCCCTGGCTGCGCCTAGAAATTCTGTCCATGAAAGTAATGAACAGAATCGGTGACAAAGGGCAGCCCTGACGGAGTCCAATCCTCACTGGAAATGGGTCCGACTTATTGCCGGCAATGCTAACCAAACTCTGACACCGGTCATACAGGGAACGAACCGCCTGGATTAGGTGGTCCGATACTCCATACTCTCGGAGCACTCCCCACAGTATTCCCCGAGGAACACGGTCGAATGCCTTCTCCAAGTCTGCAAAACACATGTAGACTGGTTGGGCAAACTCCCATGTACCCTCAAGGACCCTGCCGAGAGTATAGAACTGGTCCACAGTTCCACGACCAGGACTAAAACCCCACTGGTCCTCTTGAATCCGAGATTCGACTATCCGACTTATATTCTTCTCCAGAACAGAAGAATAGACCTTACCGGGAAGGCTGAAGAGTGTGATCCCACGATAGTTAAAACACACCCTGCGGTCCCCATTCTTGAAAAGCGGGACCACCGCCCCGGTCTGCCAGTCCAGGAGCACCGACCCTGACGTCCACGCAATGCTGCAGAGTCGTGTCAACCAAGACACGCCCACAGCATCCAGGGCCTTAAGGAACTCCGGCCGGATCTCATCCACCCCCGGGCCACCCACGAGCTTTTTGACCACCTCGGTGACCTCAGCCCCAGAGATATGCGAACTTGACTCAGAGTCCCTAGGCACTGCTTCCATGTTGGAAGGCGTGTCGGAGGTCTTCAAAGTATTCCCTCCACCGGTCCACAACATCTCGAGTCGAGTACAGCAGCACACCGTCCCCACCATACACGGTGTTGACTGTGCACTGCTTCACCCGCCGGGGACGGCGGATGGTGGTCCAGAATCTCTTTGAAGCGATCCGGAAGTCGTTTTCCATGGCCTCTCCGAACTCCTCCCATATCCGGGTTTTTGCCTCAGCAACCGCCAGAGCTGCAGACCGCTTGGCCTTCCGGTACCTGTCAGCTGCCTCCAGAGTCCCATGGGCCAAGACGGCCTGATTTGACTCTTTCTTCAGCTTGACTGCATCCCTCACCACTGGTGTCCACCAACGAGTTCTGGGATTACCGCCACGACAGGCACCGACCACCTTACGGCCACAGCTCCGATCGGCCGCATCGACAATGGAGGCACGAAACATCGGCCACTCGGATTCAATGTCCGCTGCCTCCCTCGGAACATGGTCAAAGCTCTCCCGCAGTTGGGAGTTGAAACTCAGGGGGACAGGGGACTCTGCCAGACGTTCCATGCAGACCCTTACAATGCGTTTGGGTGTGCCAGGTCTAACCGGCATCCTCCCCCACCATCGGAACCAATTCACCACCAGGTGGTGATCAGTTGACAGCTCCGCCCCGCTCTTTACCCGAGTGTTCAAAACATGTGGCCGCAAGTCCGACGACACAACCACAAAGTCAATCATCGAACTGCCCAAGGTGACTGCGCAGGGTGTCCTGGTGCCAAGTGCACATGTGGACACCCTTATGCTTGAACATGGTGTTCGTTATAGACAATCTTTCAACCTTTTCGGGCTGTGCCCGACCGGGCCCCATGGGTGCAGGCCCGGCCACCAGACGCCCGCCATCGTGCTCCGCCTCCGGGCCTGGCTCCAGAGGAGGGCCCCGGTGACCCGCGTCCGGGTGAGGGAAAATGAAGTCCTTTGTTATTGTGCATCATTGGGGTCTATTGAGCCACTCTTTGTCTGGTCCCTCCCCTGGGACCTGTTTGCCATGGGTGACCCTACCAGAGGCATGACAGCACCCGACAACTTAGCTCCTCGGATCATTGGTACACGCAAACTCCTCTACCACGATAAGGTGGTGACTCAGAGAGGAGTGATTAAAAACTCTATCTATTTAATAACAGTCATTATTAAATAACATTATGTGTGTAAAATGCTGGTTAAAAACATAATTTATTTACAATCACAGTGGAACCTCCCTTTTCGTCATTAATTTTTCCAGAAAGTCTGGTGAAATCCAAACGTACAAATTTTCCTATAGTAAAATATGTAAATCCAATTAAGCTGTTTCTATCACCTGAAATATTTTTTAAAAAATGTTTATAGTTTTACATGCAGAAAACAGGGCAAAATATTTATAAATGACAAATGGATGGCTCATATATCCTGGCGAGATCAAATTAAACAGTGTTTCTTGGCACTAGGCACTCGCAAGTTTTGGGGGGGAAAATGGCAGGTTATTTAGCAGTCACCTGAATAAAAAAATATACACTAACAGTGAGTCACCTATGCATAGGGTGCTTTGCTTGGGTGCTTGAAGTCAGTGGCACGATACAGTAGATTGCAAACTGACTACTTTGTTACGTACAGCACAAAATATTGTACAAAAAGGGAGGTAACATTTTAGGTGATAAATCTGCATCATACAAAAACCAAGGTTTTTATTATATACAGATATATTATATATAGAGTTATTTACGCCTCGTCCTCTCTGCAGTTGAGTAAATAAATGTCCTTAACCATTGTGCAAAAAAATACTGTAGTTCCCATTTGTGACTTCAAGTATTTTTTTTTCCATTTTCACAATACAAAAGAGATTCAGATAGCAACATGTGTAAATAACAAGAGACCACCCGCTGTGTCTGTGCTCCACATAGCACATAACTTGAGGTCACACACAAGTGGTGCTGAAGTCTCCATGCTGATCACCCGTGGTGGCGTCGTCATGTAACATACCAGGCCACCCCCCCCCTGCATTGTCATGAAATAGTCAGGTGTTTAAAAGGGAGGTGCCTCGTTTGCAACACCCCACCCCCTCCCACCTCCATACAACAATGGCTACCATCATGTCTGTGCATGCCATGGATGTCTTTGTCAGCTGTTTGCTCTCCAGGTTGCAGTATCAGCGCTGCAGTTACCGACTGTCAACACCACAAATAGGCTTTGTCAACCCCCCCACAACACATTAACAGGCAGAGAATAACACTTTTCTTCCCTTCTTGTCATATTATAGCTACCTGTTTTTTTATGAGATATCTCATAAAATCATAAAAATGTATCTCATAAAAATCAGTACACTCCACATTTCATCTCAAGGATCGCTATAGATCCACTGAAAATGGAAAAGGAGCTCATCACCTTTACCTTCAGCTTGCTCAGCAAGGCACCGTTGAGGCATGTTTGGACTCAATGTCATGTTGAAAAACTGCCAGTGTCACTGTACATGCTGGAATTCACGTTTCCCTAAACTGAACCGTAGCTCCCCATTTATCGGCAGTACTCATGCAGCTCCACACCGTGATGCTGCCACTGACTACTTGCTTGCTAATCACTTGTGTCGCCAGCTATTTAGACAAAAACGGCCGTGTGTTCACTTGTTCTCAGCAGATGAAAAATTTATACTGCTATCCAAGCGGGACACTGACTACTCTAAAGGATATCCAAGTTTATGTACTGTCATACACATACTAGCTGAAGTGTGAAAGGGAGATATTGTATCCTACTCTGTCTTTTACTTCTGTTTTGATGTTGAATGGGGATTAGCATGGAAATGTGTGGCACAAGTCAAGACAAGATGGCAGCAGTAAAAGGAGATTGCTTGTTATATACAGGTGGTGCTCAGGTTCAAGTGTTGGCGTTTCGTGGTTATGTAGGCGCTCTCATAAATTGATTTTAAGAAACAAACTGAATTTAGGTTTGTAAACAATGATTGAAAAGTAACTCCCAATTTTGAAGTACTAGTAATTTTTTCAGGAACTATAATTCTTATAAGAAATGAATATGATAAAGTGTATACCTTCATGTTTTATTTAAAATTCAATATAGGTGCCAGCATTGGCGTACAGCATTTGCATACATAATGGAACATAAACCAAAAATATAAGTCTTTTAAAATAGGGAGTTACTTTTCAATCACACTGTATGCCGCTTGTCATCACTAAGGTTTCAGGTAGGCTAGAGTCTATCCCAACAGGCGGGGTACACTCAGAACTGGTCTCCAGCCAATGGCAGAGCACATATACTATAGACACACCCATTCACATTCACACCCACGTCTACAAGAAACCGAGCATGGATATTTTTGGAGACCCCGGCGAGAACACGCACACACATAGAGAGAACATGCAAGCTCCACACAGAGATGATACAAACCCACGATCTCCTGACTGTGAGGTCAACATCCTAACCACTAGGCCACTGTGCGGTCCCACTATAAAAACTGAAAAATAAGGCATATAAAAGTAGTAAGCAAAACATGTTTTTAGTCACCACAATGTGCTGTTTTTACAGCTGTGCAAATGCACAATTTCTATTCCAACCAAGACCACTCAGTGACTTTTCCCCCACATTTAATCTCATTAAATGACAGATTAGCTCACTTTTTAAAGTGCGACATTCACATAATCAGAAGTCAGTGTCGCTGTGTCTCAGAACTCGTAATGTATTTGACTTTTACACACTTTCAGCCACAATGACGCCTTTTAAGATAAGTATTTATACCAAAAAAAGCATAATCTTTTAAGAACACACAGGGGTACGTGCTTGCATAGCTGGAACAGGTTGCTATGCCTTTATTAGGCTTTGATAATCAGCAATGGAGGGCACGTCAAATCCAGAGGACAGCAGCTGTCCAAATGAAAACGTCTTCATATAAGGCCTGAAGAATATTAGCTGATGATTACGGCTGCTGTGATGTTTACTTTTTGTCGTTAGACGCGGACATCTTCTTCTCATGCTGTGCATGTGCAAAGTAGCCTGTGTGCATTGCTCTGTCAAGCGCTGCCCTTGAAGCATCCACTCTACCATTAAATCAATGCTGCCCTGAAACCAGAACTTCTTCCAGCCGATGGAGGAGGAGGCTACATTTTGAACGGCGGAGTGACTATTTTTATCCCGAGATGGAAAAATGAGGGTGATATCTTTGCACGTCTCCCACCCACTTTACTTACAACTCTTCTAGTTCCATGGAGGACTAGGTGGCTTTCAGCGGGTTTATTTTGAACATCTTGTGGTGGAAATTAATAACGCCCTTTTGCCGTGGTGGAGCATCACGGGCTATGACTAAATTAATTGTTTCCTGAGTAATCTCTGGCCTACATTTTTAGAATGATGAGTTTTCATATGGTCATGATGTTCTGGTTTGCTTCCATCCCCCTCCTTAGCCCTAATTCTTTTATATCAGGTTGGGCTTCTAAATTGTTGGCACAGTCATCTCTCATCCTCTCATCACTGTGAGAAGACACAGGGATGTTATTCATTGAGATTTGTGATACACAGAAGAAAGCTCTCAGAGGACCATGGCCTGTGTATGCTGACTGAGCGCTTGTGTCACCTCGTATAACCTTGCGTCCTTTAGGAAATTATTCACTTGAATGCAATGTCTGCAAGAATGTCCTCGTCACAAATTCTTCCCTGTAGGACCTGCTGCCTTTTTAGCTCCATCCACCATAAGTACAGTGAGTACAGTAATCCCTCATTTGTTGCGTTAATTGGTTCTAGACGCGGCCGTGATGAGTGAATTTTTGTTAGGTAGGATTTCTTATGCATAGATGGAATATTTTCATAGTTGGAGCATAGAAAACCTGTTTACAACCTTCTAAATACAGTATCAGAGCCCTCTAGACAAGAAATAACACCCCTACAGTCACCTTTAGACTCATATTACCCAATATAGTAGGCCAGTGGTTCCCAAACTTTTTTTGCCGCGCCCCCCTTTTGGAGATAAAATTATTTTGTGAAATAGAAGATTTACGTAAATTTGTGTAAATGTTTTTTACATACCTTGTTTCCAAACAGTGCCTGTAAGACAGCAATAAAACATCTCAACTTTTAGAAATCATTTAGTGAACGCCACCGCGGCTGCCCATATGCAAGAGAAACTGTGCTTCGGACAGCTGGCCGCCGTCGCTGTGCCCTGCACCCCTGAACTCTCATTCCAGGTCGGTGCCCTGTGAGGAAGGCGGCAGAGGCCAGGGGCCGAGCCAGCTAAGGGTGCATAGAAAAACATACTCCGAGCGTGCACATAGAGGGCGCGTCCACCAGTTTGAAAACCATCGTAGTGGGCATAATAAACAGAAGTAAGCTTTTTAAGACAAAAGGCTTGTGTAAGTTGCTGTAAATATACACAGGAGTGGCAGGCAGACAGGAAGTCAGGGATTCAAAATTAAATTTTATCTTGGTGTGTGTTACGACCACAACATCACCTTTTGTTAGGGATTATTAGGGATTATTGTGGCCTATGATAAAAGCATGTTGCTTCTGTGATCAAGTCTCACCAAACATTACAACATTACTGACTTTTGCTGACCGGTATATAATATTACATATATTACAGCATTGTTGAATATGTCTTCTAATGCCTTAAATTTATATTTTAGTTTATTTAGCTATTTGTCTGCTTGAAAATGCTTAATTTAGGCAAAATTTTTAAAAATTTGCCATTAATCTGCATATTTTTGACCAATAATAGGCTGTATTCAACCACAAAACAGCATGATTTAATTGTGTATTTTTGAAAAACCCCGAGAGTGAAGTAATGAAATTCGAAGTGTGAAATGGTGAGGCTTTATGTATGCTCAGGTTATTCCATTTTTGTAGTTTATAATTTAAAAATAATAAGCTTCTGGGGTCCCACTTTAGTGTATCAAGAGTGTGATCTAATTTAGACAATTTAGAAATGCTTTTTGTAACTGGGAACACACACTTTTGTGTATTTGTAACTTTATTGCTAATAAGCTGTGTAACTTCAAGATGTGCTTTTTTATTTTATTTTTTACATTTAGTATAACTTTGCACTCATGTAATGTAATCTTAAGGAGTGTGCGTAGCTACTGTAAATGAGCTGTGGTGCTAACAGTACAGTCACATTTTAAAGCAACCTCGTGCTAGATTAGCCTATTTATACTGTATCTGACTGTCGGATATTTGGCAGAGCTGCAGGCTTTATTTTAAGATGTGTAGTGAAGCCTTCTTTCAAAAGTTGGACAAGCAGTTAAAGGAGATGATCGATTTTTTTCTCATGTTTGCTTGGTGCTCGTCAACAGGCTCTTGTGACATATTTGTGTTAGAACATTATCAAAAAGTCAATTTTGAATAATAAGGAGCTTTTTAAAGTTTTAACGTCGATACAGAAAGACTGCTTGGGATGGCTACAGCTGACTTTGCACTGTGAAAGTGCTTCGTGGTGGTTGATTCAAGATGATTGATGCCAGCAGTTAGTCAGGATTGGACGTATCGAACTAAAAATATTTATGATGGTGCCTGAGGATCTATGGGACGCAGTCAGCCACTGGCTACACTGCTTTTCCTGAGTTGTCCCGTGGTTCAGCTAACATTCACTCGCCATCATGTTTTAGTCACCTGGCTTCTTCTACACGCAAGCACACACAACGCACTCCACGCGACACCATGCTGTCTTTTCATAATACACTTAAGTGTACCTTTTAGGTCTGGCAGAGATGATGCGATTAGAATACCTACAGTCTATACATACAGAATATTATGCACCAATCAATGTAAGCATGAGTGGGGAAAAAATAATTTACTGCGAGTATACTTGCAATAAAAACTCTAAACTGAGTGCTATATAGTGTCTATACTACAATAGAACACATGTAATATGTCCTGTGAAAGTAAACGAGTACCGTGCAGACTTAGCAGCTCTGATGTAATGGGCCTTTATCACTCATGTGTCACTAATCAACTCTCTCACAGTCACTCTCCGATGTCGCCATGGGGCTCTTTTATTTTCATTTGCTCTCTATTTCAACTCTGAACAAGCTGTTGAGATCATTCATCACATCACGCATCGAGCTGGAAGTTGATTGTTGGCTTACCAAATCACTTTCTTACATCACAAAGCATCTCTTGCTGTTATGTCATGGCCAAGGTGATGTCATGCGTGCAAGCTCTTCACGCCAATTCATCGCCCATGTCACACACAGTGACAAAGTTATTTACAAGCACCTTGTCGGACCATTTTATCAGGCTGTGCAGGGCATATACGTGAGAGATCGGGCTTGGAACAACGGCTTTCAAACAGTGGCACACGGTGAACCTTCCCTCAAAGCATATAATAAGTTTGTGTCCCCCATCACCTCCTCCCTGAAAAAGGATTTTCTGGTGCGCATTGTGTGGCGTTTCCTCCTCACCCCAGTCAGCGAGCTCTGTGGGGACTAAAAATTAATTACTTTCGACTTTGAACTTAGCTGAAGTCAGTTCAGCAAAGAGGTGTGGGGTCCAGTTTCGGCCAGCAGCTTATTTTCACATTCTAAAAGTACAACTAAACAAGAAAACAACATCAAGCAAGTTGAAGTGTAAAAAGACATACAGTAATGCCTCGTTTATCGCGACTAATTGTTTCCAGACGCTGTGATAAGTGGACTTCAGTTAAGTAGGAGTCCTTCTTTACAATGGATTTTGGAGTTGTAATTATAATACCATCAAACCGTGATATTCTTCTTTTATTATCATACCTTAAGAACCTCATACCGGCCCACACATGCAATAAAAATGTGTTCCAGTGAACAGGAAGTGATGTCATGGTTCAGCGTTGAGTTTTAGCAGGATACCTGCACAACACGCATTATATTGTATGCTATTTGATATTATTATGTCATATTTGTCACGTTATAATTATTGTGCCTGCTGTGAGATAATTCAAGCCTGCAATAAAAACCTGGTGTTTCGGAGATCAGGTGTAGCTTGTGCGCCTCGCCTAACATTACAGCAAACCCTGTGACCAGTGTAGAAGAACATAGCATCACATCTTTGAATGCATCTTCTGAATGTCTTGCATTTGTATATTTATCTTTTGGAGTGTAGTTCCTAATTTAGGCAAAAATACGCATAAGTTGCTTAAATATTTTTTTTACTGAAAGGCTGTTTTAAATCACGAAACAGCATCATTTAATAATGAATATATTTCTGAAAAACCAAGCCACAAAATGTTAACCGCGAACGTAACGCTTTAGCGTATCCACATGAGATTGGCTTGAGCCTATCTGAAAAGATTAAAAAAGTGTCCTTTTGATTTTTCAGTGTGCGGCTTTTGGTGGAAACCTTTCAGGTTTGAAAAATTTAATTTTTTCCACAAGTTGCAGCACTTCTCAACGTTGGCCCTCCTTACTCTTTGAAAACGGTGTCCCGTGTGCGGGACACACACGCAGACACCTAGTGCAACTGTACGTGTGTTTAACAAGGAAACCTGTTTTACATTTGCATCACTTTTAAAGGAATCCTTCGTGTAAGTAGAATCTTAACGCTAAGCAAACACAAATATTGTTACATTTGTGTTCTAGGTCACATTGTTAACACCTATTTATTTATTTATTTATTTATTTTCTACTTTGGCTGTGTTTGTATTTTAAATTTTTTTTGTTGACTTTAATAAAAAAAAAAAATTACAATTGGCTCCCGGGCCGTAGTTTGGACAAGCCATCACATGTATACTATCATGACTCAAACGGCATAAAGTGAAATTGAATGCACCTTCTGTCATAACCTGCACCGCAATCAAAAGGCACAAATTTGCACGGTACTTTTTCCATTAACATGGAAACCAACTACAGGGTGATTGAATTGTAATTTATTTCTGAACTACGACTCTTACAAGAAATGAACATAAGAAGAAAATGTATTGCATGGAGTTATTTAAAATTCAATATGGGCACCAGCATTCGTCACCAGTTTCTCAAGCCACCTGGAAACCGCATTAACTGATTTCTCAAGGAACTCTTGTGGGATGAAAGACATCATTTCTCATATGCGCCCTTCAAGTTCTTCCACAATTGTTGTTTTGGTAGAATAGACCTGCTGCTTTAACCAACCCAAAAGAAAAAAGTCACAGGGTGTTAAGTCAGGACTTCTGGCTGGCCACTCATGCGGACTATGACGACCCATCCATCTCCCAGGGAAGTGGGCATTCAACCGTTCACGAACAACAAAAGCAAAATATGGAAGGGCGCCATCTTGCATGAAAATGATATCTTTAATATGCTCCCAAGTACTGATAACTAGCAAGAATTCAAATTTCCAACAATAAATAGTAATAATGACAAGAAAACAAGAACACAGATTTATTTCCCATACATCATGCAACATACACAGGAACAATTAAAAAAATATTACAACATAAAATTAAAGAAGTATTTTTAAATAGGGAGTTACTTTTCAATCACTCTGTATAATGCAACTTTTTTTTTGTGCAAAATTGTCTCAATCTTATGAATAATCAGGGTGCGGTAGGACACTGAATGCGTGTGAAACGTTACTATTTATTACATTCCTTTGAACAGGTATGAACGTGTCATTCTCCTCCTCGCTTAATGACTGTTTGGTTGAAACGTCTTATAGAATATTGTCGCGGTTCTCTGTTCTTTTACTTAGCTCTCTGCTGCTAAGCGTCTCTCACACACTCCATTTGGTCAGAAGAAGACACTTTTTTTTTCTTCTTTATGCAAGGAAAATGCTGAAACGTTTCCTCCCCCTTTTCCTCACTGCGATTTTTTTCCTTCAGAGGAAGTGAAGCAGCAGAAAAGGAGATGACAACCGCTGTCTAAGGGTTTATCTTCTCTCCATGTAGCGTGTCCTCACCCACAACCACCTCTTGCTCGATGCAAAAATAATCAGGAGACGTCGTTTTCCCTCATGGAAACTCATCGCATTTCCATTGCGTCTTCAGTTTGAGACCGACTCCAATGGAAGCAATTTTTTATTCTGAGCAAGACAAGACCGTGACATCCTCAAACCAATCACTAGAGCCTAGTGGTTCTTGAAATATCACAAATCAATATCACAAATCAATGTTGGTCTGTAGCCATGCCAACCAAAGTGACAGAACATTTTGAAAATACATTATGCCCTCTTGTCTGTGTTGTTTATTGACTCATTCACATTCTGGTCCTCTCTGAATTTGATGTAGTGTTTAGATGAATGTACAAACAGACCGAGCAAAGTCAGACGTTCATCTAGTATATGGAAGTCATACGTTTGGAAGCTTTTCTATTCTTCAACCACAGCACACAAAGACAAAGAGATGAAAATCTGTGAAAACACGCATCCCGTTTGTATTACGTGTGCTATTATTTTTCTGACAAATACACCACATGGAGGTGCTGTTAATTAACCTCGTAAATCCAATAGGCTTGAGATTTCTCACACAGCTCAAAGAGCATCTGCTGTAACTTGAGGTTGTTTGGCTGAATCACCATAACATTTGGTACGCACCTTTAGGGGACTGACAAGCACATGTGTGTAAAATTTGGGCAAGATTGGCCGCTATCATGCACATGGGGACATGGGCAACTAATTGGCCATTATTTGTATACCATTTGTCTACATGAAAACGATGCATACTCCTGCCAGGGGTGGTCCACCATCATTGTATACCCTTGGCTCCTTCCGACCCGCCCTCCAAGAAGCGGTCACACTAATAACAGGAAACACGGCCGTTGCAGCAGATGCTAATGAGCAGCTGCCCAGACGGCGCGATTACAGCAGGAAGTGGTGTTATCATGCTGCTGGCTCTGAAACATCCACTATGACATGGCAGCCTGTTCTATGTTGTCATATTGTAACTGATTGAAGTGTCAGTGCTGAATCAGCAGCTGCTCAAAGTGGGGCTTTCTAACTTCCTGGTAGCGGGTCTTTTAAAAGGTTTTAAAACAAACATCAGTGCAGGTCCGAATGGAGGCTCTCATATGTTTACTATTGTGCTTTTATATTATACGTCATCCAAACATGTATGGATTTTCTCCTTTATGCCAAATATAAATAATGTATTTTTTGTATGGTTACGTTTACAGTGTTCTTTTGATCAGTGGGATGTTTGACACACGGGAGCAGGACTGACAGAAGGAGCATGGTCAAACACCAACCCCTCCAAGTTTATGAGCGCCAGCTGTGTTTGTCCTGTATCACTGGGATCTACGGTTGCCGCTGGAAACGCTATCAACGCTCCCACGATGACACCACCAAGGTAAGCAAAGGCTAGTGGTGGGTGCCATTTCAGTCATTGAGCCACTTAACGTGTATCTTTTTTTATATTACATTTTTAATTAACACATTCAATACCAAAGACTTAACATGTTTTTATAAACCCCAACGCCCAATCCCAACAACCTAAATATCTTTTACGTTTTTTTTGCTTGAGATGCATAAAGAGGTGATGACCTACTAGCCCACTAAAGGATGTCACTTTTAGAGCAGTTTTAAGCCATAAAAATGACCACAAGGTGCCAGAAGCGCATTTTATAAGACTTCAGCATAGATCATTTGCATGTAAAAACACACACAGCAAGGAGGAAGTGGAAGAGCGTGAAGGAATGTAGCGTGCAGAAGGTTACTCCATCTATCCATTTTCTATGCCGCTTATCCTCATTAGTGTCGCGGGTATGCTGGAGCCTATCCCAGCTGACTTTGGGCGGAAGGCGGGGTACACCCTGGACTGGTCGCCAGTCAATCGCAGGGCACAAAGACAAACAAACATTCACACTCACATTCATACCTACGGACAATTTAAAGTCGCCAATTAACCTAACATGCATGTTTTTGGAATGTGGGAGGAAACCGGAGTACCTGGAGAAAACCTGCACACGCACGGGGAGAACATGCAAACTCCACACAGAGATGCCCAACGGAGATTCGAACCCAGAACCTCTTGACTGTGAGGCCAACATGCTACCCATTCAGTCACCGTGCGGCCCCTAGAAGGTTACGCTTTTTAGGAAAATTATAACTTATGCATACACACGTGCACACACAGTTCAGTTCAAAATGTGAAAACTAAATAGTTCATGGTTTTAGATTTGTAATTCAATTATTTGATTTAAAATAAGAACTTGTGGTATTATTGTTTAGATGTTTCAATAAATATATGCTACATTTGCTACAGTTATGCTTAAAATGTATCTTTTCAGAAAAGGAGGTTTTCTCCCTTTTTTAGTCAGGAACTGATATTTTCCTGAAACTCACCTTATGTTTTACTGCTGATTACTAAAGAACGAAAAAAGGTAGAAGAGGTTTGTTGGGGTTTTTTCTGAGAAAAGACGAGTGTTCAATATTTCTTTTGGTATGATTCATGTTTATATAACCATAGAACACAATATTCTATGTACCTTGAAAGATCAGTCAAAATTGTCTAAATTGGCTGGTACTGGAGGGGATGTTTTTTTAAAAATGTCTAAGAGTGAATTACATAATTAATTTAATTGTGAAACATAATAAATATATATATATATTGTTTAATGGTTATTTCAAGGTGCTTCGACACATTGGAAATCTGAATTGACGTCAAATTTATCCATCAAATTGGTAGTAGGCAGTTCACTGCTCAGTGCTCTATCCATATACTGCTTTGTACTGTTATGTATGCCATGTAAGCCGTGCCTACCACAGATAACTGTGACTCATACAAGCATCAATCTTTTTTATTGTTGGTGAAATAGACATAACCTTGGTTTTTGGTCATTGTTAGTTGTGTCAACAGTATATTTAGTTTTCAGTTATTTTCCCACAGAACTGCAAGGTAGTTGTGGTGGTAAGGCATCTAGTTTTTATAACTGGCCAAAAATGCATGGGTTTTTAAGTATATCTTTGTGTTATTTTTATTTATTAGTATCAACATTTTAGCTTTTTCTTGTTACATTAAGCATTTTTGCTTAGTTGCTCACTTAACTGTCATTCTTTCCCTTTTTCACGCAAGTTTTCAAAAATGATTAAATGATTGCTGTTTTGTGGTTGATTATGGCCTATTATTAGTAAAAAAAAAAAAAATATATTGAAATACAAGTCATTTGTAGTATTCTGGCCACTAGGCATCAGTAATGTCACACTGATGAGACATTACATTACCATAGCTTGTAATATGGAAAGTTCTCCTCCCATTCCGTGCGGAAGTGGTACATTTTTGGCTTCTTACTTTGCCGTTCTTCACCCCTCTGTTTCAAACCCCTTTAAGTTTAGAATAAATTTATTGGAGGCTAACTAGTTAGCTTGGCTATTGTTTAGTTTAAAGCCACGGCTGTCTCTTCAGAGGTCCCATAGCTTGTGTGTAAAAGTTAGCAATGTGGTATAACCAAATAATGGTCTTTAAAGGTGACTGTAGGGATGTTAATTCATGTCTATAGAGCTTTAATAATGGCAAGAAACACATTTAGAAGATCTTAAATAGGTTTTCTAGGCTAAAAATAGCCCAAATATTAACATTGATAGTATTGCAGAAATTGACTTATCAATTGACTTTTCAATTGATAAACTAACCTGTCTCACAATGATCTAACCCCAGCTCACGTTCCCTATTAGTGACTACAAGATGTAGCACGTAGGAGGTGGGGAAAAAAGATTAACAGTACAAAATGTGTCATAGGGGAAAATCTAGATGCCCAAATGCAGTTTTTTGCCCTATGTAGTTGGTCGGATGCTCTCAAACTTGAGCATAGATGTCCCTACTGGCTTTATTCACCTGACCTTTGTCTTGTAAAGACATCCATTTGGAGTTAACATTTAAGCCTTTTAAATAAAGGTATGAAATGTTGTGGTTAAAGCTGCTTCGGGGATTTTTTTGCATCATGTGCCAGGATAAATATCACTGTAGATACGGCATTTACCCTGACCTTTTCCTGTGGCTCTTCACTTTTTTTTTTTCTCGTAAGGACACAGGTTGTGTTGCTGCAACAAGCCGAGTACACGCACACACTCAAAAGCACTTCAACACTCAGTTAGACAATTTATTTGTGCCCACATGCGTACTGAGAACGAGTGGAATCCTTCAACACACACGCAGACGTATCCTGTCACTCGTCACATTAGTCAGATCTACTAAATCTCCAGAGATGGAAAGGGTGCTTGTCTATCATATGTAAAGTTTCACAAAAAAACGTGGCTGTATTGATTTGTGCTCTACTGTTTACGGGAAATTGGACACCGTGTAGCTCCGTTTCCTGCTTGCAAGTGGTAGTCTTCTCTGGGCCAGCAGATAGCATAGTGCCAAGTCAGCATTTTTCTTTGAGGTGCTCATCCTTTTTGTTTTTGACTATTTGGACAACTTGCCTTGGCCCTGCACATTTGTATTCTGTTCATTAAATGTATTTCAGATTACATACATCAATCCACCCATGTTGGTGGACAGACAATTTTTTTTTATTGTGATTTTTTTATAGAAAATAATGTACAGTTAATCCTTTCCAGGTCAAACTTAAGTCATCGTAATAGCTTTAGTAACTTTACTGTACAGTCATTGTTTTAAGTCCGGCTGTCATGAGATGAGGTGAGACACAAGATCGAGACAAGATGAGATTTTAACATTACTATAAAGAAAAGTATAAAATAGAAAAATGTATGACAATATATTGTAATCTGCTAATTTAATTCCTACTACATTACACTCTGCGTGTATGATAGCGGCCCCGCCTCTACCCACCAACACAAAGACTGTATGACTGACAAAAGGTCCCACTCCGTTCATGCCGTTGCTCGCCAAGGTGCTGAGACCAATCCACAGGAAGAATCCTCCTTTTCCTGTCTGTTGGGAGGCGACAAGAGACATTGAAAACAGACACACATACACATGGCAATAAAGCTGGCAAAGTTATCAAGTACATTTTCATTTGTCTGATTATTCAATTTATTTACTATCGTCCCATGCCCAGACTTTTTTTTTTTCTTATCGCACTTTAATCTTGCGAGATCTCGACACGAGATCTTCTGACACCCCGAGTTTTAGGTAACATTTGTTACATCTGTTTGTGCCACATAGAAATGTGCAGCTTTCTAAATTGTATTGTTACCAGCATTATTTATTATGATTACAACTATTGTCTTACTTGTTGATAGTTACCTAAAAGATTAGCTTCTCACCAATTTCTTTGGTGGAGTTTTATTGTTTTTTTTTTGATTAGCAGACAATATTTAACATTTGTTTTGGTGCCAGTGTGTGTGCGCCATGGTAGAAATGTTCTTCTTTCTTTCTACTTTCATCTTGTCTCAATAGAGTCAAATGTCTTGAATCAGCAATTAATTTATTGTAATTGACATTGTTAGCCATATTGTACTGAGCAGCCAAGATGGAGACACATGTACATTGCGTTAGTTCTTTTTGCAATCTCTGGGGATCTTCTGGGGGTTTCAACTTTTTTAGAGGCATATTCTTTGCACTAAATTTTGATGAAATATCAGGTTTCAAAACAAGCAGTTTAATGGGATGCCCAACCTGCGGCAATCAGGGTCTAAATTAAGCGTCCTCATATATTATAAGTAAGTTTGAGGTGTTAAAACAGCCCACTAAACAAACAAGGTGCAATCAAGAAGGCGTATCAGTTGCATGTAACAGGACCAGAGTGAATCGCAGGGGCGTGAGAACTGCGAATCTGATGCTGGAACAGCTGAGGGAGCATTCACAACCCACAAAAACATTATTCAGTCGCTCTCATCTTTTTCAGCTTTTTGTTCAGCAGAAAAAGTTAATCAGGCTGACTGTGCATATGCTTCTGTATATACAGTATGTGTGTGTTGAAGGTGCATTGTAGACCACGTCAAACACAGTGCAAGCTGATCTGGCCGCTCAGTAATAATTGAAAGTATTTCCATTTAGTCAGCCTTTAATGCTGACTCACACAAAGGCTTCAGAAATGAAAGCAACGGTTCTGCGGTGTCATTTGCCACTGATGTTGTGTTCATGTAACAACACCAGAATCTTGGCTTTAATGCCACTGGCCTTTGTGGTGTTTTTTGTTACAGTTTATCAGTTGTCATGAATCAGAGACCAAGACAACAACATCAGTGTTTCCTATATGTTGATTCATTCATGGTGGGGTTAGACCGTCGTGAGACAGGTTAGTTTTACCCTACTGATGATGTGTTGTTGCAATAGTAATCTTAGTATAGAATCTTAGAATAGTAACC
Organism: Oostethus manadensis; assembly: GCA_024372805.1. Classification (NCBI taxonomy): domain Eukaryota; kingdom Metazoa; phylum Chordata; class Actinopteri; order Syngnathiformes; family Syngnathidae; genus Oostethus; species Oostethus manadensis. The sequence goes on along the minus strand of QODF01000094.1, from coordinate 202,152 downwards.
TTCAATAGTCATCCCGCTACATGTTCGCACATTATAATACATGACAATGCACCTGATCCGGTCGGTGTTGCCATCTTATCAACTCTGTCACTATATTTTTAACCATTACTGTAAATTCCAGTGCTCCAGACTATTAGCCGCTACTTTTTTCAGATGCTTTGAACCCTGCCGAAACCTCGGGGGAGACGGTTGGAAGCATGAGAGGCAGGGAGTACTTTTCAACTGCCAACATGTGCAAATGTATTTTACTCAACATGCAGTCTGACTCTTGAGTACACTTGTATGCCTTACAGCTCTCCATTTTGTTGCATTTTCCTGGTTTCAGTTTTGAGTTTAGTCTGTGCAGTACAAAATATTATCCAGGGTGCGGGGGTGAAAACATTTCTGTCCCCTAGGGGGAAGCATGACAGAAAATAACAGAGAACCACTGAAACAAACCATGTTACAATGTACATACCTGTTGCTTGTTGACAAAAGCATGTCCTATGTATGGACAAAAAAATGATCTCTTGAAATTTTAGTGGGTGCAGTTTATAATCAGGTGTGCTGATATTTACGGTAATCAGACCTCTCTGGATACGCTTTTTCAAAAAAGGCGACCTTGACATAAAAGCACCCCCCCCCCCCTTCTAATAGCAAATCATGTGGCATTGAACATACATTTTACCTTTCATGTCACTTTATGCTAATGCATGGTGGTCAGTTAGGCAAACTTGCTGCTCATGTCATTATGCAATCCCGCCCCCCCCACCACCACCACAAATAGTCTGCAGTCCCGTGGGAAACACTGAACATCATATGTCAGGTTTACTGTGTGTCGTCGTCGTGCTCTAATGTATGTCAATTCAATTCAAAAGCTCTTTGCAGAAACCTATACAATTATGAACACATTTTCCAAGTGAACTAAATAAATCTGTTATAAATGGCATAGAATAAATCTCACTAATTATTTAGAGAATTATGTGCAATAACCGGCATAGAAAATGGATGGATGGCTGTGCAACAGATAAGATAAATTTGTCAGCCACTTCTCCTGGTGCTGTAAGTGCATTGTAGTACGTGCGCCCTGTGTGAAATTCCAGGGAGTTATCTGGATACGCACAGGAATGTGACAAGTTTCTGATAGGTTAATTCCAGTGAAGAGTGAGGGTGAAGATGGAGGCCTTTGCCTTGCAGTTAATAACCTCACCAAATGAAATCCTGTCTTAAAAGCAGAAAACGTGACATTACCGATTTTTTTCAGTTTTTACTTAAACCCCGGCATGCAAGAATGATCACATAATCTGTCAAGGAGAAGTAGTACGGTAGTTTATTAAGATGGTGTTGAACTTCATTGTTGAATTGATCAGTTGTTGAACTGATCTTAATAAACTACCAGGGCAACTACAATACATGTAAAAATCCCCTATTAGGCACGATCTAACCCTGCATGTTGTTACTGTTAAAATGTGGGTGTAATGTTAGCACTGTAGCTCCCTTAGCTATGCTAGTGTATGTGTCCTGTCCGAATCCTTAGTGTTACCTTGTTGTGTTTGAAGGGTGTCCAAAGTGCCTCCCAGGGGTCATTTTTGGCTGCTCTCTGCACATTCTAAAAATATGCTAATTAAACAAGGGACCACACAAAAAAACTGCAAAAATGGGGGGACCAGTAGTTTGACAAGAATGAAGATGAAATATCAAGAGAGTAAAGTCATAATATTAAGAGAAAAAAATAGCACATTGAAACTTTAATGGGGAAAAAAGAGAAACAAACAAAACAAAGAATAATGTTGCAGTTTTGGAAAATTAGGTTGGCAAAAATGTATATTTCTATAATAAAGTGCGAGGAAAATATACAAGAAGTGTGTTTTGTAAAAAAGTGTAATGTAAGGAGAAAAGTTCATGTTTATACGCTTTGTCCAAAACTGAGATGCAGGCTGTATAGAAATGCATAAAAATGTAAAAGCAGCCCCTGCATCCTTGTAATTTTTCAGTGGCAAAAGTTTGGACACCCCTGTTGTATGTGATATGGCATTTTCTATGTTAGACAGATATGTGAAAAGTTGATCAAGTGCACAATAACGCTTCTTGGAGCTCAGTAGCATTTAAGCTAAAGATGCACACAAGAGTGTGTTCCCAGTAGGGCTTGTTAAAAGCACACTTCCAATACACTATTGGGGGGACCCCTGAGACAAAAAATACTTTGATATGTTCCCTTTTTTAAATAATACCACTCCGTCTAATTCTATTTCCTTCTGAATAAGCCAAGACCATCTCTGCACACTTTGTCTCGGGCAAGCAGCTTCAGACTTGTCAAAATAATGACGGCACTGCTGACCTGATACGCAAAGATTGTAATGTTCTGATGGATTTATAATGCTGCTATGTCACATGCCACAGGGTGGCATATACTGTAGCAAATGCCAGCCATGCAGAATGGCAATGTGATGTCATGGGGCAGGGGGTGGGCACGCCTTGTCTCCTCATCAGCCTGTGCTGCAAACAGGAAAAGAGTTTAAATCTAATTTTACAGACACATCCCTCCGTCTTTTGACTTATAAATGAAGTAGTCTGTAATGGTTGTGGAAGTATGTCTCACGTGTATAGACATTAAATGGGGTAAAATGCTCTTGATCAAAAAAATGTAAGTAATATTTCCCTGGTGTTGAGGTGCGTGCAAGAGCAGGGCAGTAATTAGCTGCACAAGAAGGTTTTAATAAGCAAAGCGAATAAGGGAATACTTCATTTCAAAAAAGGTCAGAAGCCAGCTTGACCCAATGTGCCAAACACTCTGCACTTTTTCAAGAAAGTTAACTTTTATTAAGCTCTGATAACCTCTAAGCTGGACTTGTTAAAGATTTTGAACACATTAAATACATAATTTTTTAAACGCAGGAGTCAGTAGTGTTCAGTTAAAATGCATTTTGTGTGTTTACAGTGGGAGCTGCTGTGGTCCGTCATCCTTCTCTTCACCTTTTGTGCGATGCTGGTCTGGTTCTACTTCTGGTTGGAAGCTCGCAACGACTACAGTGAGTTCAACTGGTGAGTAGCTATCGGGTCACCGAGGTAATTGTAAGGACTTGAAATGAATAAAACCCCTGCCATGTCCACATTTCTAAAACTCCTCCTCGATTTTCCCTTTTCCTCTTACTAGCATCCACTGCTGCCTCTCCGGTTATCCTTTTCCCACCGGATTCTTCCTTTTCTCTCCCCCCCGTCTCCCGTTTGCCCCCTTGTTTTCTCCCAACCTTCAGCTACCCTTTCACATGTGCTCTTCTTCTGTATCACCCTCTTCTCTCGCTACAAAGACACATGTCTGCTCGTATCAGCAGATCGCACTCCCATTTTATTTGGGGGCAGCATGCCATTCCTTTTCAAGAGGAAATGTAAAATAGGCCTGCCTTTAAGATAATAACAGTGAGAGTGATTTAGCAGAGTGATTTAGGTTTGTCTTGGACCATCTGCAGTGCAAATGCATTAACAGAGGGGTCCCTGTATCAGCAAAACGCCAGCCTGAAATTGTAGTTCATGTTTGCCAAGTCCAAAGGATTCAAAAGTCAATTCAGGGTAGAAATGAGAAAAATCAGTAGCAGGGTCAAACTGCTGTATTTCACTGTACAGGTGATGTTTTAAATAACAAGTGGCAGGCAGCGATGTTGAAACCACGATAGAGTGAGAGGTAATGTGTGTTAGTGCACTTGCTGGCCAGAGCGAGTTGGCTCGATTGCCCTGGTTCTCCTCGCTGACAGCTTTGGTAGGAGTGATCTCATTAATTAACTCATTATTAATACGTCTTTTACGTGTTTTTGTGCAAAAGGCAAAAAGAGGTCAACACCCCACTAATGGATGTCACTTTTAGAGCAGATTGAAGCCATAGAAACGGCCACAAGGTGGCAGAAGTGCTTGTAAAAAACACACGCGACAGCCAGGAGGAAGTGAGACAGTGTAGCGTGCAGACGTTTACGCATAGTTAGGGACATTTTAATGCATGCACAGCTCAGTTCCAAATGTGAAAATTATAAATAGTTTATGGTGTTATATTTGTAAATACATTTTCAGTTTTTGTGTTGTTTATGTTGTGTAATAGTTGCTTAGATATTTCAGCCGTCACAAAGGCAAAAATATGTTATGCTTGATATGTATCTTTTCGCAAAAAGTTGGTTTTCTCCCTTTTTTTTAGTCGGGAGCTGATATTTTCCCGAAACATACCTAGGTTCTACTGCTGATTACTAAAGAACAGAAAAAGATAGAAACAAGCGGGTTTTTTTTCTGATGAAAGACAAGAGTCGAATCTTTCTTTTGTTAGGTTTCATGTTTATGTAACCATAGAACACAATATTCTGTGTGCCTTGACAGATCACTCAAAATGGCCGTACTGAAGCAGATGTCTTTTGAAAAATGGCAAGGATTGAATGAGTTAAATGGTTGTGATTGCCAAGTTGAATGTGCATTCACTGGTTCATGATGAACGTAACGAAGGGAGACGGGACGAAGCGTGCAAGACATCTGAGATACAGTAACAACATTTAGACATATTGTACTTAATGCCACTTGAATAACTGAATACACTACCAATACATCCTAATATGTTCCAATTCCTGTTTTTTGGTAATCATCATATTTCTTCTCTGCCATCTCTCTAGTTCCACGTTGCAAAAAAAAAGTCCAGCGCAGACGTCTTTTTTCTTGGAAAAATTTACCAAACAAGCATTATTATAACACTCCCTACAGTGTCTGTGGTCGCTGATACTGTGGTCTATGTAGTCTGAGCTGGCTTTATTGCAACAATAAAGCATTCATACCCATAGGACTTTATATGGGACTGTAAGCCACAGACCTTTTGGGTTTTTGTTCTTCCTTCCGCTTTTCACTTTCAACCTTTCGCCACCTGCAAATGTATAAATTCACAGGAGGGGCAAAATTTAATCTAAGCGTCAATATTACTTCCCAAGGCTTTCCTCTAGTTGTTATTGATGAAATGCGGGCAAGCGCTCAATATGACTGCTGTTATAAAATGTTTCTTCGCTGCAGGTTCCTCTATAACCGCTCTGGTGAGTGGAGCGATGGCACCATTCCAATCCTGGCCACGACCGCCGCTGGCTTCACCTACATAGCTTTTTTAATGGTAAATCAGTGCCCGCCTAGGACTAGCCCTATTCATCTGCTACATACCACACATCCACCATTGCAACTGAATTCTGACATTTGATGTTTTCCCTCTCGCAGATTTTAGCGCTTTGCCACATTGCACTTGGCCAGCAGCTGAATTTGCATTGGCTTCATAAGGTAACGTGTTTACTGTTGAGCTTTCAATGTATAAATGCTGGGAACAACCCCGACAAATGATCTTCTGCATCATAGTGCATATCTGTGTATGTGTCACAATGGGTGGAAATGCTCATTCCCAGATGACTGATTTCAACCTCTTCTTGATAACTTGCACCTCTGTGTCACAGGGAGGTCACAAAAACCTTGTTGCATTGAATGTCATCAGCAAGCCAAATCCTGAGTACTAACACATTTTGGAGTGGTGGGGGGGCGTAAAATGGCCACAAACCACTCTTGGTTACTTTGTGATAGATGTGTGTCCATAGTGATGGCTTGATTTGTTCTCTCGCTGTCCTCCTGTCCACACAGATTGGAGTCACCGCGGCTCTGCTGACAACCGTTGTCGGGGTGATGTCCATCAATCAAACGTGGCAGCACGAATGGGACATCATTCCCATCTCCTTGCAGGTCAGATACATTAGACAAAATAAAGGAAGAAGCTTTATTTTATGTATTTTTCTGTTTAATACAGTGGGACTTCACCTCTCCCATGGTGTACAGTATACAGTAAATCCTTCAATTAATAGCTGCATAATCCAGCTTTATCCACCTCCTGTGTGCGCTTTAAAATATTATTTGGCCTACTCAGCTGTTGGTGTGAAACCTATGCATGTCAAGACTTGCACTGCTGTTTACAAAGAACTCATGAGCGGTAATAAAGCTGGCTAAGACGTTTGTTCCTTACTGCCACTACAACATTGGTTCTGGTGCTGCTCCAGACTCGACCGTGTTTATTTATAAATGTAATATTCTTATAGTTAGATCATAGAAAACCTGCTAATGACCTGGTTTTTAACCTAATTAGAGCCCTCTAGACATGAAATAACACCCCTATAGTCACCTTTCCAGTTCTGTTACCCAATATAGTAAACACAATAATAAGAGTAAATGGGCCATTTTCAGTCATACTCATGTGTAGTGCAGTAACAATACTGACACCTTGTGACCAATTTACAATACTACATCACATCCTGTCTTTGAATGCATCATCTGAATGCCTTTTTTATTTGCATTTTAGTTTATGTAGCCATTTTTAGCCAGCAAAAGAATATGTAATATTTGCTTAACTGTGCTTTTTTTTTTTACTAATAAGCCAATCCAACCACATTAATGACTATATTTTGTATAAAATATATACATTTCTATATTATATTTTATATTTATAATATATAAGCCACGGAATTTGAAGCGTAAAGTGGGGAGGAACTGTGCAGTACTTGAATAATGAATGATGTTGCAGTCACAGAGAGCTACTTTCTCATGCACTCCAACTCATTAAAGTTAAAAAAAACTTGTTATGAGTAATGAGTGAGTTCAAATTTTGAAAATATCCAATTATGGTGGAGCTAAGCGCTATGGCTCTCATTGTTTGAGTAACATTGTAATTGGAACCATAGGATGAGGTATAGGAATGACTTTGCAGCTGTGTGTTAACTCCGAGTAGTTATTAGAATCCTGTAATTAGTCTCCCTGTAAGACTAGTGCAACAGCAGGAATGTGTATGGTGCAATCCCATTCAAACCATTGCCAATGCCTCCACAAATTATAGCCATTATGTCCTAGCAGTGTTGCCAAGTGTGTAATTTCACTGAGACATCTTGATCTCGTCTTGTGTGTCTTCACCCATTCTCTCCTCCTTGCATCAACGCAGGCCACAGGGCCGTTCCTGCACATTGGCGCTGTCGCCGCGTTCACAGCTCTGTCCTGGATCGTGGCCGGACAGGTGGCCCGTGCGGAAAAAACGTGTAAGTCCCTCTCATTTGATGCGACTGGCACACACACTCGGGAGAAGTGTGAAATGATTAGCAATGTGTCGACAGAAGCCAAGACCCGCACCCGTCATGGAGGCGCAGATAGCTAGCATTTCTTCAGCCTCATGTCACACAGAATACACTGAGGCTGTATGATTCATATACAGTAATTGAACGTTTGTTTGTAATTAATTTCAATTTCTTAAAGAATGAATTGTGACATAAAATTAGTTGCAGCTCCAAATGAAATCAAATCATGCAATTTAGTCATTTCCTCACAAGTCTCACCCATAATAATCCTCATAAATGCTACTGGCCTGGGAATATTTGTCTTCATGTGAGCTGATATTTAAGTAGGGATGCATCGATCCATGATTTACCAGATTAATATGCAACAATGGCAAAAGAACAACAGCAAATGTAGCTTCAAGAATATCACATGCAGCGCCACAATGATGCATTGCTGGCTTAGACAACGCAGAACATCGTACGTTACTTCCGGTTGGCACATGATCGTTATTGTTGATTTTATTGAGGCTTTAATTCACTCTTCAACAGGCAAGTAGAATATTTGTGGTTATAGTTTGCAATGTTCGACTATTTTGGCTATTTGCTGATATTCTGCTACAGTGGCTACGTTTACGGACAACATTAAAGCACAGACATACAGTAGTTCTTGGATAGTAAATGTTCGCAGGTGGTATCGGAAATGTACGATAAGGGATTTCGGGGCCTGGTATCTACTGTATACTGGATTGGGTCGGTCCTATGCCTGTATTTAAAATTACTTTGTAATTTTCAAACAATGTGTGCGATTCATGAGATCGGAAGGTTTCTCCCAGATTGCACACATTGCCTGTCTCCCATTACACACACATACACACAAACACAAACAGAGCTGACCTTGAAACAAACGCATTCCTCGCATTCACAGGTGCCACTTCCACCATGGTGGCTGTAAAGATAAAATATCCAAACACAAGATGTACAAAGTATAAAAAGTGCTGTTTTTTAATCCATCAAGGGCGGACCTAAAATTGTTGAAAAATACTAACACGGCTCTTCTCGCATTGCAGTGCAACATGGCTGCCCCCGGGGTCTCCTGATATTTCTTAAAATATTGCAAATATTTTAATATCACATTCCTACCGAGGGTTCCAGTTAAATGTGTCCTGTCCCACAGCCTTCCAGGTGGTGGTCATGCTGCTGTATCTCGGTGTCTTACTGGGCCTTTATGTGGTGCCGCTGTACTTCACCTCCCCTTGCATTATGGACCACAGTAACCTCAAGCCTCGCCCCGATGTTATTGGCCACCAGGGGGCCCCCATGGTGAGTCCCCAAGTGTGGGGAAAACAACATGAACCAGTATGACTTTGTCTTGTGTGTTATCAGCGCAAACCCTAGTTTGTCTGTACTTCCCAAGGCTGTTGAGCCAAAGGAAGCTCTTGATTTTAGTTGTCATATTTATGGCTTTCTGGTCAATTGGTTTCCGCAATGCAATGAGCTGTAGTAAATGGACTAGAGTGTATAAAATCGTACCCATTATAGATATGGTGAAATGTCGCACTCAGAGTATGATGCCTGTCTAAACACCGTTACTTTTATAGCTTTTTACATGATCTGAAGTTGGATTTATGTACTTGGCTCAATATCCCGCTCTGTGTTATGCAACACTGATGGGAAAAGGGAGCTGACAAAAACACACACCCTGCTATTTGCGGTTATTTGTGTAAAGCAATCGATCCTTGCGGGAGAATCTAAAATAGGGACAGTCTGTGCATGACTGTGAAAGTCCCAGAGAAAACACAACATCACATGACCGCCCTCCATAAGGTCATAGTATTGATCATAACATTTTCTTCCTGTTTTTCCCGCTCGCTTGAGCGGGAAAAACCTGCTGATCATAATTTCTAATGCTTAATTTCTAATCCATAAACTGTCGTGTTCCCACATTTGTTTGCAACTGTAAAACAATCTTAACATCACTGGTAGAAGACTAGTGGTCAAATGTTTGTGGGGTTTATTTCAGCTTGCGCCAGAGAACACGATGTGGTCCTTTCAGCGAGCCCTGCAAATGAATGTCACTGGGCTGGAGGCGGACTTAGCTATCAGGTACCCAAACTAGCAAACAATATATGCCTGTGATGAGTTTACAGAGTAAGTGCCATTACACTCTTGGCATTCACATATATACATACTGTATAAACACACATACATACATACAAACATACAGTACTACCCGAAAAATTTGAATATCAAGTAAAAGTTGTTACACGCAAATTGACATATCTCAAGCAGTTCCTTGTTGAAACTTTGCTGATTAAGATTTTCAGCTTGTGAAAGCCACAAACTCAGAAAATTAGAATTTTGTTAAGCTGCAAGACCTGATCAGCAAAATCCAAAGAAAAAAAAACTTGAAATATATGGATTTGCATATTATTTGATTATATAATATTTTAAATTCACCTTTTAGGTTGAATTGCAGAAATACAACAACCTTTTCAAGATATTCAAATTTTCTGGGTAGTGCTGTGTATATATACATACATTGCTATTTATTTATACATATATGTATGTGTGTGTGTGTATATATGTGTATATATATACATATATATATACATACATACATGTGTGTGTGTGTATATATATATATATACATTTATATATATATACATATGTATATATACATACTATATATACATATGTATATATATATATATAATGTGTATATGTATGTATATATATGTGTGTGTATGTGTGATCAAAGTAAAACAAAAAACTGTTTTATAATTGTTATATATAATGACTTTTCACAATACTAGCCTTTGTTCATTTATCGCCTAGCGTTTTGGTAAATAAATACCCAACTATAATCTGAGCATTTATGGTGTATACATTTTGCTAACCAGCAATAAAACTGTTCCCTATTTTGTTTCCTCACACAAGTGTCGACGGGGTTCCGTTCCTGATGCGCGACCCTACCCTGCGCAGGACCACCGACATAGAGAAGGTCTTCCCCGACAGGCAGATGGAAGACGCCTCGCTCTTCAACTGGACCGACCTGCAGCAGCTCAACGCGGGACAGTGGTTCCTCAAGGTGGGACAGCAGTGACGCACGTAATCAGCCAAGTAGTGCTTGGACAATGGTGTTTGGATTCTCACTGTCTTAAAAAGATGCAGTTACAAGTTACATGTTTAAAGGCCCGTTTGCTCCTATTCTCCAGGACGACCCCTTCTGGACAGTGCAGGCCCTGTCCCCTCATGAGAGGAACCTGATTAGCAACCAGAGTGTGTGCAGCCTGGAGCAGCTTCTGAAGCTGGCCTCCTACCATAACACCAGTGTGGTGTTCAGACTCAGGAGACCCCCTGTGGGACATCCCTGTTACCACAGCTGGATCAATGACACGCTGCAGGCTGTGCAGCAATCGGGAGTTCCTCAAAGTCTGGTCGGTGTCATATTGCTTTAATACAGTAGTTCCCCAAAAAAATCCATATTTTGCTTGGTCACACTTCAGCGTTTCACATGAGTGCTAATACTGTACATAGCGGCTATTTTACAGTTCTTTTCAAAATATTTAACAATTTAATTGGTTACTTAATTGTACAGTAATGCCAGGTGAAAATGTGTATTTTGCATGTATACATTTTGATAACGTTTCACATGAGCACTGATAAATAGATAAGTAATCGTCCTACTTATCTTTAATTCCAGTCTGATACTGGCCATCTTCCATTTGAATGGGTTCACTTTTTTTGTCCACCCACGATGGCTATGGTTTAAATCTGCACTTAGCCCTTATTGCCTCACTTTAGGAACCAGGCTTTAGTAGTATACGAGCTGGATGTCAGATGTTTTGGTTTTATTCCTGGTTCCTGCCATGTAGTCTCCAGTATTTTTTTAATTGAATTTATTTCATTCAAAATTAAGTCATTCCAAAAAACTACAATAAACCCAACACAATAAATGAATAAAAAGGACCAGAAAGAAGAACAGTCTTATAATATCTGCCCCTTTCAAATTAACCATCATTTAACAGTTCAGTTTCATATCATTTTTAGACATATAATATCCTTAATTTAGTTATAGATAAATGCACATTTTTAACATTTTGATTTTTCCAGTCTTTCAGATTTCCCAACATACAGTGGTATGAAAAACTATTTGCCCCCTTCCTAACTTTTTATTCTTTTGCATGTTTGTCACACAAAATCTTTCTGATCATCAAACACATTTTAATATTAGTCAAAGATAACACAATTAAACACAAAATGCAGTTTTTAAATTAATGTTTTTATTATTTAGGGAGAAAAAAATCCTAACCCACATAAACCTGTGTGAAAAAGTAATTGCCCCTGCACCTAATAACGGGTTGGGCCACCCTAAGCAGCAATAACTGCAATCAAACGTTTGCGATAACTTGCAACAAGTCTTTTACACGCTCTGGAGGAATTTTGGCCCACTCATCTTTGCAGAATTGTTGTAATTCAGCTTTATTTGAGGGTTTTCTAGCATGAGCCGCCTTCTTAAGGTCATGCCACAGCATCTCAATGGGATTCAGGTGAGGACTTTGACCAGGCCTCTCCAAAGTCTTCATTTTGTTTTTCTTCAGCCATTCAGAGGTGGATTTGCTGGTGTGTTTTGGGTCATTGTCCTGCTGCAGCACCCAAGATGGCTTTAGCTTGAGTTGACCAACAGATGGCCGGACATTCTCCTTCAGGATTTTTTGGTAGACAGTAGAATTCATGCTTCCATCTATCCCAGCAAGCCTTCCAGGTCCTGAAGCAGCAAAACAACCCCAGACCATCACACTACTTCCACCATATTTTACTGTTGCTATGATGTTCTTTTTATGAAATGCTGTGTTACTTTTACGCCAGATGTAACGGGACACGCACCTTCCAAAAAGTTCAACTTTTGTCTCGTCAGTCCACAAGATATTTTCCCAAAAGTCTTGGAAGTCATCGAGATGTTTTTTTTTTCAAAATTAGGACGAGCCTTAATGTTAAGTTAAGTTTGCGTCTTGGAACTCTGCCATGCAGGCCGTTTTTGCCCAGTCTCTTTCTTATGGTGGAGTCGTGAACACTGACCTTAATTGAGGTAAGTGAGGCATGCAGTTCTTTAGATGTTGACCTGGGATCTCTTGTGACCTCTCGGATGAGTTGTCTCTGGGCTCTTGGGGTAATTTTGGGCGGCCCGCCACCCCTGGGAAGGTTCACCACTGTTCCATGTTTTTGCCATTTGTGGATAATGGCTCTCACTGTGGTAATTAGGCCTGGGGGTGGCTACAGAAATTGAACTCAGGTGTGATAAAAACCATTCATTCATTCATTAATTTTCTATGCCGCTTATCCTCATTAGGGTCGCGGCTATGCTGGAGCCTATCCCAGCTGACTTTGGGCGGAAGGCTGGGTACACCCTGGACTGGTCGCCAGTCAATCGCAGGGCACATATAGACAAACAACCATTCACACTCACATTCATACCGATGGACAATTTAGAGTCGCCAATTAACCTAACATGCATGTTTTTGGAATGTGGGAGGAAACTGGAGTACCCGGAGAAAACCCACACACGCACGGGGAGAACATGCAAACTCCAGACAGAGATGCCTAACAAAGATTAAGTTATAAGGGGGCAATTACTTTTTCACACACTGCCGTGTGGGTTTGGATTTTTTTTCTCCGTAAATAATAACATTTTGTGTTTACTTGTGTTATCTTTGACTAATATAAAAATGTGTTTGATGATCAGAAACATTTTTTTTGACAAACATGCAAAAGAAAAAGTCAGGAAGGGGGCAAATCGTTTTTCACACCACTGTACATCGCTAACATTTGACTAAAATTTTACAATTTTTAAAGCTTATAACTGTTCATACTTCTTCATTATTGCAGCTTTTATGAATTTCTTGAAATTCACAAATCTTCTACTTGCCTGTAGAGAAGTGAATTAAAGCCTCAATAAAATCAAATTCATTGAAATTGATTTACCTGATCGGTGTGTTTGCAGGTGATGTGGACTCCTGGGGAAGACAGGGCTCAGGTGGGACAGCTTGCACCCGGTCTGGTCCAGACGTCAGTGGAAAAACAAAGTCCTCAAAGCCTCCGAGAGGCGGGCATCAGCAGGCTGCTGCTCAGATACAACCAGGCTAGCACTCAGGAAATCGGGTAGGAATGACACTTGCAGAAATGCATTGGATTTACAGGTTATTAACGTCAAAAATGTCTTTCAGGGACTTTTCACAGGGAAACATCAGCCTCACCCTCTACACAGTCAACGAGCCCTGGCTGTACTCGGTGCTCTGGTGCAGCGGCGTGTCGTCCGTTTCGTCAGAGGCACCACATGTCCTCAAGAAGGTGTCTTACCCCATCTGGGTATTGGTAAGGACACACTACCTTCATCCTGGCCCTACCAACATATGACAAGCAGGTCCTGTGAATGTCGTGCAACCAGCTTTTCTAACTCCCATGATGCACTGCAACTGCCTCCGGTACAATATTGTGTATAAGACAAGTGTGTATCTTATATTAGCTGTCATAGACAAGCAATTTTCTGTTCCTTTTTAGTCCCAGCACAATAATGCAAGCATCACCATAACTTATTAACCAGTCTGTCTCCTAAATCCTTCGCTAAGTCTCTTTTTATTATTTGACCCGAGCGGCACACCGTGTTTGACGCCATATGGGAAGCCTGCACGGGGGAACTCCTGACCCCAAGAGTCCCGCTGTGTTTGGGCTGCTGCGGCATCTGGCAAAGTCAAGCATACCAGCAGATGTTGTCCAGTAACCTGCCCGTATAAGGAATTACAGTGCATTTATAAAAACAAAAACAGATGAATTCCCGATGAATGTTAAATCCTTTTGCATGGAGCTTTGCAGAGTTTTTGTGGCCTGCAGTGCCGCCCTGTGGTGAATTGTGTTTTTTTTCCCCCTCTTCCAGAGAGCAGATGAATACTGCTTGATGTGGGTGTGTGCAGACCTCATCTCCTTTGTTGTGGTTGTAGGCATATTCATATTACAGAAGTAAGTTCACCTTTTGGTGGGGCTTGTTTTTGCTCTTTGGCATACTTTGCTTCTCTCCCTTAGCCTCTGTCTCACACACACTGCTGATTACTGCTTATTAACTCCTTTTCAATGTCACTTATGCACCTCTTTCACGTTTAGCACAACATTTGTATGATACCTTCCGGGATACCGTACATTTACAGTTCTTGGTCCGCCACAATGATTCTTTTTCATTTGATATGTTTATACGGTGGCTGAATGGGAATCATGTTGGCCTCACAGTCAGGAGGTTCTGGGTTCAAATCTTTGTTAGGCATCTCTGTCTGGAGTTTGTATGTTCTCCCCGTGCGTGCGTGGGTTTTCTTCGGGTACTCCGGTTTTCTCCCACATTCCAAAAACATGCATGTTAGGCTAATTGGCGACTCTAAATTGTCCATAGGTATGAATGTGAGTGTGAATGTTTGTTTGTCTATATGTGCCCTGCGATTGATTGGCGACCAGTCCAGGGTGTACCCCACCTCCTGCCCAAAGTCCGCTGGGATAGGCTCCAGCATACCCGCGACCCTAATGAGGATAAGCGGTATAGAAAATGAATTAAAGTTTATACTAGTGCTGGACATCTCATTATGAATCAGCATAGAATATTTTTTATAGAACAAATGCATGGTGAATCTGTCATTAACCAACTATGCACTAAAATTACTATACAATATGGCACTTTTTAATGGACTGTCATAATTAAAACATTTTAAAGACCACGTGGGATAGATTGTGGTTATCTACAACCATGCATTTAAATTTCTTTGCATTTCATTTCTTTTCAGCTTTTTCTTTATTGCAATTATGTATGAAAAATAGATACAATTGTACATATTTTGTTTTGATAGTAATTTGAATTAAAAATTTAATAATGTATTTTTTGCTACTATCACGAAGCAGCATGGATTGTTCCTCAGCACCCTCCCTCCTGTAGGATTTCATCTGATGACAAATAGATTGAAAGCATTCCTGCGTGCCTCCTCGGTTGCCTCAGCCGCCTTTTTAAAACTGACCTCTCTTGTCTCCCGCCTTCTTTTTTTCTCCTTTTCTTTGTCCTCTCTCTCTTTTTCCCTTCTCTGCCTGCCTGCATGCTGCTGCACTCTGACATCTTCTCTCAGCTATCACATGATCAGGTAACACTCCTCTCCTGTAACCTCTGTTTGTGTAACTCATCCATTTTTTTAACCACCTTTTTTGTCTATTTACTGTGTAGGTTTTTGTTGATCTTAGTGTTGTTGCTGATACTTTGGAGCCCTCTCTTTACCTACATGCCACTTTAAAAAGTATACTAAATGCCTAAAGTAAAGTATGGCTGCAATGTCTGATAAGGGAAGTGGCTTGTAAGTGTCTTATTGACGCTTTTGGACTTCCTGCTGCTGTTGCACTTCATTTAAATTACATCTAAATGAAAACTCTTTAAGGAGCATACACTATATTTGACATAGTTGTAGCATACAGCTGTAGATACAGTGCAATGCTTCTGGACATTATCCATAGTCACGTACAGGTCTACATATACAATATGTATATACATATATACACATACACACATATCGAGGCCATGGTGTAGTCTAAAAATACAATTATACAAGACCTGCATTAGATTGTTGCATAGAAAACAAAACAAATAGGAATATAGTCCCAATACTCCCCAAAACGTAGCACCTGCAAACCAAAATTGTGTCTTTTTGACCATTGTTATGTGTCCGCTCGTTTGATTCACAACTGCAAATGAGAAAAATAGTACATATGTGCAGGGTCCATTACAAAATGACTGTATCACGGACAACTGTTCCACCAGAAATCAGATTTGCCCCCCACCATCCACCCAGGCAGCTGCGTTTACCACAAATTGTTCAACAAATTATTATTACTGCAAAAATGACAAATTAGCAGTATAAAAAATAATAAACAATAAAACTGTCCGAGGCTGCAATCACAACCATGCTGTCTTTCTGTGTCAGATTAATCATCTCGGTTTTTTTTTGTTTTTTTTGTCTGCCTCGAGCTGACCTGGTGCTCTATGCCTCACAGCAGCGATGCACATCCTTTGCGCATTTGCCAAGACTGCGCCCTCTTGTCCCTGTGCACATTGTGTGTTCTGCATGTAGGGAGAGGTGGCCCTTTAATGTATGAGGGACTGGAAGGCCAGTAACTAATAAAGGGTGGTCTGCTAAAGAGACGTTTCAATGGTGTGGTTGCCTGCATTCACATCCATGGTAACACTTTAGAAGATACACAAAATTACAATAGTTAATGAGGAACCAAACACTAACCCTAACCATTACTCATTAGTTTCTCATTAGTTCTTCATTAGTTCCTCAATAATTACTCTCTTTTTGTGTACCTTATTGACAAAGTGAGACCACTTCATCTTTTTAAAACATCGGTCCATTTTTGTGAAAACAGCCTCAAAATATGCTTCTAAACTCGCAGTTCAGCAGACATGGAAGGATTGGCCTTTTTTTGTTTTCCTCTGCAGCACTTAGAAACCGACTTAAAAATGGAGAAATTCAAATTTCAGTTTGTTTTTGTTAAATTTGCAATGCTTGCAAAATAAGGTACGTTTATCTGTTAATGCTCCCAAAAAGACGATTGAGTTTATGCATTAATAGTCACGGGTAAGCATATGCCAATTTTAAGAGTCCTTTTGAGAAAGCTGAAATAGAGCCAGTTTTTTAAATTTTTTTAATAATTTGGAGGTGTAACGGTACAGCTGCTGCCTTTTATTTATATGTAATATACATCGGCCTCGGACAGTTTTGGATAGCGTTTGATAGATTTGAATTAAAATGCAAAGAATATCAAAGTGGCGTACACAACATTCAATATTGAATATGATATAATAATATATATTCAATATATAATACAATATTGAAAGTGTATGTCGACCCCCCGCCCCGTCTGCAGAGTGAGAACAGAAGCAGCAGCAGTTATTGATGACACTGTTTCCTGAGCTGACATTCCCCCACCCCTTCATGCAGGTATCGAACCAGCGGCATGCGCAGCTACAACCCTGAGCAGATCATGCTGAGCGCCGCCGTCGGGAGGTCCAGCCGGGACCTCAACGTCATGAAGGAGAAGCTCATCTTCTCTGGTGAGACTGGTGACGGATGGTAAACCCCTGCATGCCGTGTCTCTTGAGTGTCAACGTTCCTCCTCTTGCCCTCTCATCCCTGTCAAAAGGTCAATCCCAGTAGCCGCCTCCGCCTGCCCCCCCTCACTGCCATCTCACCATGTGTGTCCATCAACTGCGCCATCAGCGGCCTCTTCTTCATTCCATGCCCTCCAACCCCCCACCCACCCACACCCCTTTTACCCACTTTGCCTCACATCCTGCCCAACCTTCATCCAACCCTCCCTCCATACTGCACACACCCTCCCCTCCCCACAGCGTCATGCTTAGTGAAGCTTATAAGGGAGGCCCCAGTCTGTCTTGCACCGGGCAGGATCAAAGGTAAGTTTCATGTCAAAGTCCCACCCCCTTCCACTAAGTTTTCAACTTCTGAAGTCAAACTTACGGTGGCCAATAGGTGCAAAACTCGTTAACAAAAAGCAAGCGAAAATAACAATTTCACCACACAGAAGGGGATGCACCAAATCCCAAAGGTACAGAAAGTGATAACATTTGGACCAATCAGCTCCGGTGTTTTGATACACGCCTTTTTTGGTTTATGTAGGCAGCGGAGAAGTGCAAAACAGAAAAAGCAGACGAAATTACACCACCCTGAAGAGGATTGTACCTCTCTTATACCCTCATTCACATATTTAATGGACTTCTGTAGTGCATATTTTTCTTCCACCTGGTGTTTGCATGCACGCAGAGGTCGGCATCCACGCTCCGCCTAAACCTAAACTATGAGACGTTGTACTATTTTCCAAGGCACAGTACTTCATGTTAATGAAATGACACTTTTGGTTGAAGTACAGTGAGGGGAGCAGGTTAGACATTCACAATGTATTGGTGGCATGCTGTAAAAGGGTCCTATCGCTGTTTATTTATTTTTGTTGTTTATTTTTGTATAACTTTGGATAATTTATCATGTATGTGCAAGTTTTACCGGCTCAGT
Organism: Oostethus manadensis; assembly: GCA_024372805.1. Classification (NCBI taxonomy): domain Eukaryota; kingdom Metazoa; phylum Chordata; class Actinopteri; order Syngnathiformes; family Syngnathidae; genus Oostethus; species Oostethus manadensis. The sequence continues at coordinate 183,980 of QODF01000094.1, read as the reverse complement.
CTATGGTCAGCAGATGGTGCACTTTTATTGCATTAGGTAATCATGACCAAACCATTAAAGAGTTGATGTGACAAAAAGTATCGTGGATATAGTACAGGAGTTCGTGTGGTGTAATTGTAAGTTGATTTGCTTTTTAACGTGTTTTGCGCCTTTCGGCCACAGTACAGACTCCTCTTACTTTGACCAAAGCCCATCTAAAGTGTTTATGTAATCCTAATTGTCACAGGACTAGCTTGACTGCACGTGTCACTTTCTTACTTTGTTGGCTATTTTTGCCACATTTACTCTGAAAGAAGGAACATCCTCAAGCAAGTCAACAAGAATCCAGCGACATCATACTTGTCATCACTTATTGCCAAACTTAAGGTAGCATTGTTTTGGGGTTTTTTTTAAGTTTGTAACTTCTTTTTACACTTGCATGACTGTTACCAGTGTTAAAAAGTCAATTGTGTGAAGCACAACTCGGGAAACTAATTTTAAAGCGTTTTGGCATCAGATGGCCACTTGATGGCAGTCCTGGCTTACCTTTCCCCTTCTCCCCCTGCAACCAAATGCATGCTCATTCTGTGATTGGCTCATGATTTTTTTCCCCACCAGTGTCATGGCTTTCAAGGCGCATAGAAATAAGAGAACGTGACAACACAATGAGAAAATCACAGTGCACATTACTGATTTACACACTTTAAAGACTATACCATCTAAAGTTTGCGTTTTGAAGTATAGCTGATTAACTTTGTGACAATGGTAGGGGTTACAAAGTGAGACGCGTCTGCAGTGTTTTATTGCCTTCACCAATAATTAGTCATATCCATCCATTTTTTATGGGGCTTATCTTCATTAGGGTTGCTGGTATGCTGGAGCCTATCCCAGCTGACTTTGGACGAGAGGCGGGGTACACCCTGGACTGGTCGCCAGTTAATTGCAGGGCATAATTAGCAAGATTTATACTCTTATTACATATATATCCATACAATTATATACACCAATAACAGGTTAATATGTTCCAAGTTTTAGAGGTTCCACTGTATATTTTAGTCAAACTGTCCTTGTCCGCAGTTTCTCTTTGTAACGTGACCACTTTGTGTGTTTATTGGCTCCCTTTAGAGGTGGGCAATGGAAGTGTCGGCAGCGATGAGCCCTACACAGACAACAGCAACGAGTACGACTACTACACTAACCAGCATGGGAGCCAATGATGGCCACCCTCAGCCGCAAGATGACGAAGCAAGTGTGTACATTTTGTAAAAAACCGCCGTTGCTTTCTGAACAAACTATATACTGTATGTCACTTTGGACTCTGCACTTTTTATCCACAGCTATTTGATTGATTGAATTAGGCGTGTCCAGTCCTCATTTTAAGCTACTTTTCCAAAGCAGCGCATTCCATTTCAAGCACTGATGCCTTTTATTTATATGTAAAATACAGCAGATACGCTTACGTCGATGGTCACATTTCAAGTGTGCAACAGAGAGCGCAAATGTCGTACACAAGTCCTGCTGGCGCATGGAACAGTTCTGATCATATGTGTGCAGTATTGTACATGTTGTCACTGCTACTACTACCCAGCTGCTGGGGCCTATTTTATTGTTTACAAACTTAAGTGTTATGTTGGTTGCTGCTGTCAAATGAATTAAAGTGTGAGCTAACTAAAAGGGACACTTCGCTCTTTTCTTTTGGTTTTGAATTGTACTGTGCCTCTGAAGTAAACAATCCCTAGTACATGAACTACATGCCTATCCTACAAATGCAGCAATTGTGTACATTTTACCAGTATTATCACATATTTAATTACCAAATAAGGCTGTTTTGCCAGGAATGTTAAATCAGGAAGTACGCAGTGATCCGTTTCTACTCATTTGAATTTACTGTAATAAAGGGAATAATTGTACAGTATTGAGATTACAGTGATGTATTTTTAAAACGGTTAAAATTGGTTATGTTGTATTCTAAATCATGATCAACAAATTAAAAGCTAAATCATTCCATAATCTTCAAGTCAAATGTGTTGGTATCGGCAGCACCCGCCTTGTACGGCTTACACTTGGTACCAGTCATTCATGCTGGTCATTCATGGTGCGGATGCTTTTTTCCGACTTACATCATAAATGTGTTCTACCCTCATAGTCGTTTTTAACAAAGACAGAAGTCGCTGGGGATTGGTAAAGTCTTGGAATGAGCTCAGAACAACGGAATAAAAGACTTTGTTTAATGGTCTGTTGGAGGTTTATACTTAATCTCTGATTTGCTTAACTGTCAATGAAAAAGCGATTACGCCTCAGAGCATACAATCATTGCTGAAGCCAAGCGTTTGGGACAGCCGACTGCCCCATAGACCTCCAGAGACGCCGAGGGTGCGAAGGGGGGGACAAAACCCAGTATTTATCCAAAGACCGTCCACTTTTGCATAGTGGAACACTTCAACGTTTCACGCCTAGCTGACACGCACTCTACCACCATCTACAGGATGTAAGTAGACCAGTAACGACTCAAACAAGTTTCCCAACAAACTGATACTAAAATTTAGTATATCTACGTGAATGTAATAAATACACATCAGAGGTGTTGGTCATGAGCAGTAGTTTGCTGACTATACACACTTTTGATAATTCATCACACCCCAATGTTGCTTGCTTAAAGGCACCACTGGAACTGAGCATCCATTCTGGATTTCTTTGCTTGGGGACTGCAGGGTTGTTGGTTGAAGACCCCATGAGGACAAAGTTGAATGTAACTGGGGGACACCTCCCTGAGAAAATTGCTAAAACAAGTAAAAAGTCGACAAAAAAAAAGATTATGGACGCACACTGTGCACGACTAAAGTGCTTTTTGGCCCTGGAATGTGTGTGAGTGAGCGTACGTTCAGGAGGTCCCAAAGAAACACACACTAGCTCAAGTTTGTCTTTCGGAGATGTCTGTTGGGGATCTCGATGGCGCTGACTTGTAGCGGCCATGAGCCGCCCATAATGCCGGCCTGGATGGCCACGCCCATCACCACCGCTAGGTCGGGGTCCACGGACGTGTTGGGCTCCTTCCCAAAATACTCGCCGATGAGCCTTCTGATGCGCGGAATCCTGGTGGATCCGCCCACCAGGACCACCTCGTCCACCTCGTGTTTTTCCAGGCGGCCCTCGGTGAGCACCGTCTCCACTGGGTCCAGGATTTTGTGGAACAGGTCCTCGTTGAGCTCCTCGAAAAGCTGACGGGTGACCGCCGCCTGGAAGAGAACCTTCTCCGTGGCAGAGCTTTCCGGTGAGTCGTCGCGGGCGTGCAGATGCAACGGCACCCTGATGGTGGCGCTCGGGTGGGGGGTGAGCTTGAGCTTGGCCGCCTCCACGGCTTGGCGGAGGCGATGGATGTCCTCTTTGAGAGTGGGCGGGACCCCGTACTCCTGTCGGACTCGATCTGTGGCGTACTGGAGCAATCTCTCGCTGAAGTCCTGACCTCCTAGCTTGCTGTTTCCTGCAGAAAACCCAGGATATGAACCCAAATGGTGGAGGTCTTCCCAGTCAAGAACTTTACCTGCCATGGCTCTAGTGAAGAACATGCCGCCCTGTTTGTTGAGCAGGGACACATCCAGGGTTCCTCCGCCCAGGTCCACCACCAACACGTTCAAGACGTCCACCTTGTGAAGGCCGTACGCCATGGCCGCCGCCGTCGGCTCGTTGATCACGCGTAAGATCTCCAACCCTGCCAGGCGCATATTTGACTGCTATGTAAGAAATAATTCCGTCTTTTTTTTCTCCCCCACTCCCCCCTCTGACCAGCGAGCTTGGCGGCTCGGACGGTGTCGTTCCTCTGCTTCTCGTCGAACTCGGCGGGCACTGAGATGACTGCTTTGTAGACGGGCGCATCCAGATGTCGCTCGGCCATCTTCCTCATCTTCAGCAGCAGCCTGGAACCAACAAACTCCGGAGTCACTGAGAACGTGCCGTTGGTGGTAATGACGAACTCTGCTCCCCCATTTTTGTTAATCACCTGTGGGGGAGGGAAGGGTAGAATTACGATCAAGTACTGTTCATTTCCAAGCTTCTCCATCCAAATCAGAGATGGGCATTCCCTGACCGATTCACACCGCACTACCCACCTTGAAGGGGTAGCGGCTGCTCTCCTGCTCCAGCAGATCCGGAGAAAAGATCTTCCCGATGAACCTCTTAGCATCATAGATGGTGTTCTGGGGGTTCTTGTCGGCCACGTCCACGGCTTCATATCCGACCAGAACCGTCGTGTCGGTGAAGGAGACGGCGCTGGGGATGCTCTTCCTGCCCTCCTCGTCGGCTATCACCGCCACCTCTCCGCTGCCGGGGTGAAACACTCCCACCGAGCAGAAAGTGGTGCCCAGATCCAGGCCAATCACTCTGGGCTTGGGTGGGGGCAAGTACTGCTGGCCCAAATAGCCAGCTAACAACAGAGCCAAGATCACAGCGCCTGTGGCCAAGAGCATGTGTGGGCGCCTGCTCGACAATTGTATTTTCTAATCTAAGTTAAGTGAACATTCGACTTACCTATCATTGATATCGCCCCCGACATCGTTACCTAATTTCAGGAACGGCCGCTAAAACATCCACTGAATGTTGCTAAAGGCACAAAAACGCCGGTTACTTTCCACTTTGACAGCCGATAATGCGACATTCACGCTTCCTGCTAGGCACACGTCAGCGTTGATGGTAGCGAGGAGGATCCTGGGTAATGTAGTTAAAAGCAACGTTATGAACGCGACTGTGATAGCAGCTAAAAACGACAATTCCCAGAAACTCTTGCAAGACAGCCTTACAAAGAGATTGTCGCTAGGTTATCGCGTTCCAAGCACCAATGCCGTATTTGATTTGTGCGGAGTAATAGTTCTAGTTGTCTTATGTGTTATTTATAATTAAAACATGATAGTAATTATATATAATTAGAAAAAGTGTTACTTTTCTTTTCCTGTCCAGTGATCTCCTAACCGTAGTACAGAAGCTAAACATCCATATAGTGTCGTTGTGCTTGTTGTACAAACTTTATTGGCACTAAACAGAACAACAGAACGGTGTGACGTGGCACTGAAAGTGACATCTAGTGCCAAAACACGGAACTACAGCACACAGACTTCCCACAAAGCCATTCATAGTAAAGGGCAGGTTACGCCTGTAATAAAAATGTAAACGTGAAAAAAACATTTTATTTATAGTTAACGTCCCAATAATAATGCTAATTTTTTTTTTACTTTATTTACTGAGTTGCAGTCAAATTTTTTCAACCTTTTTTGTAAATTATATTTCTTTCCAGACTTTGTAAGCCTGCTACACTTTCCAAAATATCAAAAAAATTTAAAAATAGTTAAATTGAAATAGCCCGAGACATCTAATATTACTGTCACTATATTTTTCTATTCAATGTTGTTTTTAAAAACAATCTAACAAATGGCATTGAGTAATTGGACAGTATATAATTATTTATTGTAATTATATGGACATATATGTAATTGAGTATAACAATCTATTCACATATGTATGAAAATAACTGAAGACATAATGACTCAGTGACATTTGGCAGCGTTTTTTTAATGTTATTTACAGAATAGTTCAGATTAACACCATTTCTGTTTTCTTTCCCAGCAGCCCATTATTCAATATGTACAGTAAAAGGCAAGTTTAGATGTTTTATACATTTTCCAAACCCCAGACAAAATATCTGTTTATTCATGGCAAATAAAACACGACAACAAGAAAAAAAGGTGATAAATAAAGGCTTTATAAGAAAAAAATGCTGCATGGTTTAGGCTGAAATAAATACAATGCATATTTTTGAATGCAATGAATCCAAATTGCTTATTGTCTTGAAATGTGATCATTTGAAATGAAATATACATGCATGTCCATGGTGACAGTCCATATGGTATTTTGAATCGCTCAAACACGTTAAGAAGCCACATCGTCTGCCAGCTGCTCCGCGTCTTCCTTGCTGTCCGAGCACTCGGACGGGATGAAACAGCCCGAGTCTCTCGGACAGTCGCTGTCTTCTTCCTGGGGGGCGCTGGAGGGGGCGCTCTCTTCTACGTCCCTTACATCATCACCTACGGGTACAAAAACCCCAAGCTGAAAATAAGCCGTATCAAGAAAATGCATCTGCACCTTTTTGTTTCGTGCAGCAAGCAAAACCCCATCCTTGCACCATCTGTGACTTCCTATTGCAAAAAGCTAATAAAAATCTGCTAATCCTCACATCCCGGTTGCCAAATGACCGCCCTAAATTTGATTAAAAATACCGACATGGCGAGTCAACATGCTGCCATCTGTTTTGTCTCACCCGCACAAACAAATGACCTCTAGTTAGACGCAAAACACACTCTGTGCATAAAACCCCACAAGGCGCCATTTTGTGCAAGGGGGAGTATTCTTGGCAAATGCGCTAAAGGATGCGCATCCCTGCCAGGACGCACAAAGCACCAAATCAGAAAGACGAGTAATTTGACACTATGTAATGGCACAGCTGTTGCCTTTTCATGACACTCTTCAAAAATCTGTAAAAAATGTGTTATATCGCACTGCTCTTTTTAGTTGCACACGACCAGCTAAGGTCATTAAAAGCAGGCTGTTTGTTGTGTTTTGACACATTTTTTTCTCTCTTTTAAACAGATCATTTACAGGAAAACAAACATTTTGGCCTCTCAAGCACTTTCTGTGTGAGTAACAGGAAGTTCAAGACAAGCATCTACGTCTGCTTCCATTCTGTGTGGTGCAAACGGCCGTCTTACATCTGAGCACAACATTTCCAGCTCAAGCTGAGTAGGCGTTCAGGAAAATCAAGTCTATTTATGAAGTGCGGCCGTGATTTATGGTGCAGTTTTATAATAAGCACCCCGCTGATGGGGCCATTCAAAAGTGTCGTGATTAGGCCACGTTTGGACTGACCTTCCGGGTAGCGGCACTGGGCGGCTGCCAGCAGCTTGCGTCTGTGCTCGGGATCTTTGACGTTGAGCTCAATCAGATGTTTTTCCTGCAGGTGCGTGAGGTCCTCCACTGTCTGGTAGCCATTGAGTAGCAGGGCCGAGGCGTACTCCTGCAAAAAAAAAAAAAATATATATATATATATATATATACACTATACTGCACATATTCAGTGACACAGTGGGGCGGGCAATGCTCCAGCAGATCCAGGAGAGGCCGCTAAAGTAAAGCTTGGAAAATTATAGTCCATTTTTTTCCTCATAAAGTGGCCAGGATGTGCAAAAAACAGCTAAAGTAAATGGGAGTGCAAAAGAAAATAAAAGACTATTATGCAGTGATTTAGCAAAAATACTAGCATGGAACCTAAAGGCTGTTTTCAAGTCTACTGGAACACTAATATCCATATTATGTGAAAGCCATACATTTTCTGTATCGCTTGTCCTCACTGGGGTCAGGGGCATGCTGGAGCCTATCCCAGCTGACTTTGGCTGAGAGGCGGGGTACACCCTGGACTGGTCGCCAGCCAATCGCAGAGCACAAACAACCATTTGCACTCATAATGTGGAATGATCTTGAATGTTACTGTGTTAAATCCAAAGACTAGTTAACATGCCTCAGTAGGCACTCGTGTTTTGGGTGGCAGTAAAATAGACGGTTAGACCGTCGTGAGACAGGTTAGTTTTACCCTACTGATGATGTGTTGTTGCAATAGTAATCCCCCCCCACCCCCCCGGATTCTGCCTAGCAACTGCACAAAGTGTGACATGCAAAAACATCAACAAATCATCTCCACTCACCTCCAGATTCAGTCGCTCAAGCAGCTCCAGCAGCGTCTTCGGTCGAGGTCTTTTGCACATTTTCTGTTGTCGTATCTTGGGAGCGTCAGCTTCTTCTTCCTCCCTCTTCTCCACCAGAACATCCACGTAGATGAACTTGAAGTTTCCCACCTTGTTGTTGAGCAGGCCCGTCCAGATGCCCATTGGAGGCTTGCTGATGATGTTGATGATGTCACCCGCCTAATGATAGAAAACATACACATACAAAAATTCATGAAATGAACTTTGAAATGAGACTGGAGGTGACCTTCGCCATGTGTCTGACCTTGAGTTTGAGGGAGTCAGTGTCATACGGGCTGGGGACAAAGTCTGTGTGGACACGAGCTCTGCCGCAGAACTGACCCTGGTAGGAACCGTCCTCCTCCAGCCTCAGACTGTCCCTCTGTCCAGAACCATTGGACTCACTGGTTACACCACCTGAACTCACAAGCACAAAATACTGTCATTATACTTCCTGCATTTCACACAAAATAAATAACAATGAAGACTTGACGTCGTAAATTGTCCTTAATGTAACAAAAGACGGAGTGAAACAAATTAGTGAAAGAAATAAACACGCTTACGTGTTATACGTACGCCAGGCCACTAGTTGGCGATGTCACTTAACAAATACAAGAAGCGGAGCAACAACGGTCTCTTTTTCGTCGTTTTGCTATCCTTTGGCGGCTTTGGTGTGTAAACGAAGACTTTGGGTGAGTAATGGAAGCTAAGTATAAACGAAAGCGGTGTAGAAATTTTACATTTGCTAGAGAAGCGTTCCTAATCCCTCTCCGGCGCTGTGTTCCGCCTTATTTGTTTACCTGTCTCATATACGCATGCGCACCGTCATATTGTACGACTAGGTCAATTCCAGTCTAAACTGGCTTGGGAAGACCCATTACCGGGTTGTAGTTGACATAAATCAAATATTTGTGTAAGTTATGTAACTAGTAGTACGTACAAGTACTATGTCACTAAACGGAGTGGAACACTGGTCGCCATTAGTAATTACCGCATTGTTGGAACTCGTCAGTAAGAAGAGTAGCTATTGGCTGTCCCAGAAGTCGCTGGATGACGCAATTGTCTGATTTGCATTTTGTTTGCATATGATCAAGCGTAAACTCGCAGGAGAGACAAATAAGAGTGACTAACAACACCTCCATTACGTTAAGAACTACGAATTAACGTAATTCTTGGTTTGTACATTTTGAAATTGGGCGTCATTGGAATGTCGCCAGATCCAACCCTGCGAGCCCGCGACAGCAGAAAGTCACGTGATATTTGCAAGCACTACTTCGAAGCAGTGTGATTCGGGAAGCTCCGACGTTTTAGGTTCATTTTGCCAAATCTACACACAATTCTCACACTAGTGGTGTCAAAAGTGTTCATTGTGCTGAAAGAGCTAATGTAGTACGCTGTATTCCGCCATATTTGGTAGGGGGTTGAGTTACTCGCGCATGCGCAGATTAAATTTAGGTAAAAAAAGGGCCAAAACACACATTTGTGTGCATGTCTAATGTGTAATTAGTAAAGTGTATATTTGCATACTTGATGAGCTTCGGCCGCTGTAAAGACTCTCCAGTGAGTTGCTGGTCTTGGCAGAGTTCTTTTCAGCTGCAGGTCCAGTCTCTGTCTCTGTGCCATCACCCTGTCAGAAGGAAACAAAACATGCAAGTCGTTGAATTGAAAGTGTTGTAGTGATGGCAGGAAACTTACAAGTCAGTGTCTTAAACCAGGATGGTAAAAGAAAAGCTGTACTGTGTGGGGCTACTGTTGAGGTTTTCATTCATTTTCTATACCGTTTGTGTTGCCGTTTTGTTTTTACTTGCAAAAAAATACACTATTCTGCAAATTTAGTAGCCATAGGTGATAGTCCACCGTTAATGGAAGCTTACCATCTCCTCTGAGAAGGACTTTGCATGCTTTTTGCCCATTTTCCTGCGCATGGTCAGTGAAATCGCCTTCATTTTCTTCCCAATTCCTGCAGATTTGTGCGGGTCTGAGCTTTCACATTCTTCCGGCAGCTGTGTAAAGACATTCCGTCATCCAGTTCTTTCATATGCACTCCAAAATGTAGAGCGTCATTCTCATAACGTCCCACCTTAAACTATATAGAATATTTCTCCACAAATCAAGGCATACTAACCGAATTAGTTCCATTTTCTTCTGCTTTGGCAGCAGCAGGACTATTCCTGAGACCTTCAAACTTGCCGAAGCTTGTGGAACGCTGTGGAGGACATTTACGGTATGTTTAATCAAAGTCACACTCTTATGAAATGTACACTTGTGGACCTGTACTGCCAAATGCAGTACAATTACACTTAATGGATATTAAGTAACACACAGGGAAGGCGGGTATTTATGAATGATCTAACACATGAAGCCACATCGCCATTATGCACTCATGTTTTGTTTGTCCCACCAATTTATTTTCATAAAGTCATCATAATCTCTCCCATCAGCTGCACAACCGAGCACCAAATAATTACATGAACGAAATAATCCCTGGAAATCCCGGGTTGAACGGGAGTCGCGTTCTCCTCGACGGTCCTCTGTGGACTGATTTAACGCGGTGTCCGAAAACACAAAGAGGTCAGTTGGAGGGTGTCGATTTAAAAACGTATTCAGTGATTTTGTTCACATGGAAATAAAAAAAAACCCAAACAAACAGGCAAGTATTTAGAATATTTTCACTCCCTACCTTTGGTTTGCTGCTCTTTGTTTTGTCAGACACGTTGGAGGCGGCCCTCTGCAACATTTTCCCTTATCGCGTTAATCGCCAGTCTTTATCCTTCCTTTCTTCAAAATGCTGTTCGCCTCCTGACGCGGCACAGACGCTGAGGCTGTGTGTCCGACAACCCACTTCCTTGCAACACAAAGGATGTGAAGCAATCGACTTTTCTGTATGTCGTTGCAGAATCGCTTTTGAAAGGTGGCGGCGGTGGTGGTGGGGGTTCTCGTGTTTGCAGCTTTGACTAAAACATTGTCGACATCACATCCAGGAAGAGTTGCGTTTGGGTTTGGGGCGCCATGACGCATCAGGTGAAGTTATGTCAGAGATGACGTTTTGATTGTTAGCAGCAGGACCAGACACCACAAATGGTTTAATTATTGTTATCGAAGTTTGTGGAGGGGTGGAGCATGAGCAGAGAACAGTCAATTCAAGTTTGGTGCAAATCTGGATAAAAAGGTCTTGCATCGTAAACAGAAAAAGCTGCTAACTGACGGAGAAACAAGGAAGTTTCTGCTCCACCATGTGAGAAGTTGAAAATCCATTCTCCCACTCCCATCAAACTAGAAACTACCGTTTAGTGGCGAATTGTTTGATCATCAAAGTTTGTTGCCCCACCCAGATCTTGTGGAACAGCCTAAAATCCCTCGCAATATAACATCGCCTGTCTTACTAGCAGCCATGATTTTCCTTTGGGCTTATTTGGTCAAGGTGGTCTGACTCGTTGAAAATGTAGCAGCAGGTTTTCAGGCAAAATTGCGGCCAGAAACTTGCGTTCTTGAGACTTTTCTTGTGCAACCCGTCCTGGTTGACGTTGCCACCAAATTTTGTGACGTTCTGTGAAACTGGTGGCTGGGGCTAATTTTAAAAGGGGTGCCACTGAGTTATATATACTGTATATATACGTATATATCATTGGCAGATTTCTATAACTGTCCTGCCCCACCGAAAGACCGAGCAGATCATTCCTGCCCACGCCACAGGGCTTTTCGACACAACAGAGGGGGAGGGATAAAAACATACACAGGACTGGACTTTTAACCTAATTATTGTATGTGTCATTTTATTATGTATTAATATTATTAAGATGCTTGAAACATACAATTCTATTAGAGATTAATCTATCTCTATATCTATTATTAGTATTCTATTATTAGTATCTATTATATAACACCAGTCCAGGGCGTACCCCACCTCCCGCCCAAAGTCAGCTGGGATAGGCTCCAGCATTCCAGGCTCCCGCGGCCCTATTGAGGATAAGCGGTATAGAAAATAAATGGATGGGACACAATGTAACAAAAAAAAGCTCAAACATTGCAAGCTTTCTCGTGTAAATGTTCGACCTTACTGTCGCAAATTTAGGACTTTATTCTCAAAATCTTTGATTTTAATACTTCGTGGGAACACGCGTTGCCTGGGACAGCTGGAAAGACAGGGGACGTATGACCTGAAGTTTTGTTCTCGTAAAATTAGGATTTTTTTTTTAACGTAAAGTTGAGACTTATTTCTATTAATATTCAGATTTTTTTCTCGTACAATTACGACTTTGTTTATCGTAAAATCTCAAAATCACAGAATTTTTTTTGTGGTCCTAATACTCCGTCATATAAACTAAATTAGGGGATTGCAATATATTATCATAAATTTGTTATGTATTTCTTCTTGAAAGTAATGTTAAATCTCAGCCCTGCCAATAAGTAACTGAAGTTGTGCCCATGATGCAAATGGGTGGAACGTATCATCCAACCTCCCCTGCTACAAGATCTTTTTAGACAAATGTACAGTACTTTCTTGTTTTGCCTTGTTTAGTTTTGGAACCCTTTCTACCCCTACCAAAACATCTAAAATGGTATGATCCTGTAATTATGTATCAACTGCTATGAACCGGGAAGCGAAAAATGGTACAATCCCGTCACATGACGTCATCCTCCACAAACCAGGAAATAGTGAAATAGAAAAACTGCTAACTGCTTTTTACATGCTTTTCCACTCACCAGAAAAGGAATTTTAGTATTCCCATAAAATGTTCCTTTTAATAGCAATAAGGGAAATGTGAGGGTAAACCATTCCTTTCTTGAGTCTTTTGAGGAAGTGCAGAACACACTTGGTAACTTTGTTGTGTTGAAATCTATTCCGGTCTGTCACTCATCCTTTTCCCTTGGACATTGTAATGGTGGACTGTTCTTTAAAAAAAAAACAATGGATGATTTGTAATTCTGTTTTCATTGCAGCGGGGATTTTAATGGCTGACTTGCAGAAAAAAATAGAATTCTGAAGACAAAAGCATTTATTTGCCTAATCCTCCAGTTTGCAATCAGTGGCAAACTCCTGTCGATCCAGATTACAGATTTTAAACTTTTGACCCTCAACCAGGGCAGCCGCTCTGTTGCGGTGTGTCCTAAATATAGCGGTGGAGTTTGGACGGTTCTTTTAAAAGATACTGCATTATGTAAACATGTACCTCACCAATATACGTGAGCATGGAAAAACAGACGACTTTCACTCGTATAGCATTTTTCTCCCTTCTTGCCCAAGGATACCTCGACATGGTCGCGGGAGGACGGAGGATCGAACCAGCGACCTTCACATCGGGAGACGAGCACTCTATTATATTCTCAGGACGTTGAATCGATGGCAACTGGACTGTTCAGGTTGTCTTAGAAGATGTTTCGCCTCTCTTCCGAGCAGGCTTCCTCAGTTCATGCTCAATGACTAGATAGGACAGCTCTAGGTCCTACTCCATTGTGTTGTACCGAGCGTCAATTCACACCACAGAAGGGTGAAACCTTTTCTGTCCGGCCATACCCCTTTCTTTAGAGGTTGGATCTTGGACTAATTTATTAAACTAGAGCTGTCCTGTCTAGTCACCGAGCATGAAAGGATGAAACGACAACCTCAACGGTCCAGTTGCGATCAGTTTAATGCCCTGGGAATCTCATAAAGTGTAAACGTAGTGAAAAAGTTCAAGGCAAAGTTATTTCTGCTCTGTATTCCTTCCTTTCTAGCACGTCAGACTATCAAAGATGGACAATACCCTAGTCTGCTTGAGGGTATGTATACATGGCAATGACTTGGTAGGAATGGGTAGTGTTGTTTTGTAACGTTTTGGAAATGTTTTGTACGCACGTTATTTGCAAACAACTGCAGTAAACTAGTAATCCGCGCTGTCGCAAGGTCTTCGCTGATTGATTATTGGAAGACTCGACGGGATCAAAGCTCTCATGTTTTACTTTTTTATATGTAGGACGCTGTAATTTAAACAGTTTAAAAGTACTTTTAGCGAGCCCGACTGGGAACACAGCGTTTTGTGTGTCTGTAGCTTTAAAGGCATGGTTGGGGTTTTTTTGAAATGAAGTTGTATGACATCCCCATCAGCAGTGTAGCGCATTAAAAAGTGGGGAAAAAAGTCACAGTTGATGCACCACACTGCTGGTGGGGGTGTCATACAACTTCATGTCAAAAAATCCAAACTATCCCTGTGGAAGAAGCACTATTGTGCATTTTATCTACTTTTTACATACTGTATAGATGTAATACAATGTAATAGACGCCATATATCACATACAACACGATAACATGAAGGACACACATGTTAGCAGCACTAGCATAGCTATGTGAGGTTAGCGTGTTTGCTGAAGAAAATCTAAACGATCGAGCTTAGAGTTGTCGCATCTGCAGCTAGTAGGCAGAGCTCCAAAAAGTATGCATATTTAAGCAAATTTCACGTATTCTTTTAAATTATGTATTTTGAAGCATAAAAATAGCTAAATGAACCAAAATAGGAATACAAATCTACCCTGGTGTGTGTCGGTAGTGTTACTTTGATTAGCCACCACAAGAAGTTCAGAAAGAAAACAACAAACCTACCCAGTGCTAATGAGTGAGTCTGTTATGTCTAATATTTTCTGTTATTCTGTCTACTAGGCAAGTGTAAAGATGACCATAGGGGTGTTATTTAATGTCTAGAGGGCTCTAATAATGTTAACAAGTGTATTTAATAGGTCGTAAGCACGTTTTTTTTATGCTCTAACTGTGAAAATATTTCATTTATAAATAAGGAATTCTACTTGGGGAAAGTTCACTCATTAAGGTCGGGTCTGGAACAAATTAACCTCGATAAATTATAATTGAGCCGTATTTATTGGGTACTTACATTGGGTTCTGCCAGATCCACCTCAGTGACAGACCGCGTTACCTTCGGGGGAATGGGGGGTTTACAGTTTGTGTCCAAACTGCCGTCTCGCTCTTGTTCCCGCCGCCACTCCGCCTTTGCATGTGCCTGTGTGTAGTCGTGGGAGCACGCCCGGTACTCCGTCAGGGGCCTGCGGCAGGTGTGCTGGACCGTGCCCCAGGCGAGACTGTTGTCACCCGGGTTGCTCCAGCGCTGGTTGTGCGTGTAGTGGTGGTGGGCGTGAGTGGGCGTCGCACCACCCGGGAGAGTGATCATGTCAGGGCAGCGTCCTGGAGTTGTGTTCTCCTGAGTGGGAAGGGTGGAGGATTTGCCCAGGTAGAGCCTCGTGTCTGACCTGTAGGGTAGATCCAGATAGTGTGGGCCCACATGGGGGCTTGTGGTTCTTGGTGGGGAGCGCACTGCAAGACGGACATATAAGGGATAAGAAGAAAGTGTATTTTTCCTCATCCAGTGTTTTTCACCTGCAGAGTTTTTCTTTGTCCCCTCCTTCCCAATCTTCCCAGTGGGTTTCTTCCCAGGTCTTTGGGTTCTTTTGGAAGCTGGTTTGGATTCTGTTGCAGCTCCTTTGGTGTTCTAAAGAGAAGAAGCAAAGATTTGTGTTGTTTTATTTTATTTGGCACAAATATTACTGCTGCTGATGCATAGGCTCGGCTTTGTTTGCTATTTCCTATTATGAGCTTTAGTGGGAGTGGACGCTAGGTGACCCCCCATAAGCCCTTTCGCTTGCTCTTGCCATGTGGCTCAGAGATTACACACAGCAGCTCCGCTCTTTGGACCATCTGCACTGTGTTAAACCCCAATCAGAATGTATTTTCAATTCTTCTGCCATTTTGGCCACAAAAAGAAGACAAATACAATACAGTTCCCGTGAATGTGAACTTTCAGTCCATCTTAATCAAAAGGTTAGCACATATCTCCTAATCTGCCATTGGCTTGCAAAATTATGATTACATGTTCTGGCTTGGTTGTACAGTTCATGTACAGTGGTGCCTCGATTTTCATTATTCATTTGTTCCAAAAGGTCAGACGAAAACGAAGCAGTTGTTCCCATGGAAAATAGTATAAGTCCAATTAATCCGTTCTAGACACATGCAGAAGACAATGCAAAAATAATTACAAATGACGTTCTCGTGTACATTTTATTGATGGGAGGTCGCCTTTGTGATTTGGGTTTAGTTCCTTCTGAATTCCGTAGTATTTCTTACCTTCTTTTTTAAATTCATCACACTCGCTGCTTTTTTTGGCCCCAGGGTGGGTTATTTAGCAGTTGCGTTCAATAAAAAAAGTGCTTTGTTTGGCCACTCAATTCTGCAGAACGATACAGCGCAGGGTAAACTGACTAGTTTGTTGTGCAAAAAGGCTAAAAGTTTCACCGAAAACTGACTGTACTGTAGATGCATGTAAAAGGTGGTTTTATTCTATTTCTTTCTACATTTCTAGGTGGAGGCAAGAAAAAACTCAATATAAGATTGAAAGGCAAAACACTAACCAAACGCTTTCACTAAATTCAAACCCAGAAATTCCATTTGGTTGAGCTCCAGAGGAAAACCAGCAGTGGAATTTCCATATTAGGTTAATATTTTTTGAGAAGTTGGATAGAGAAGGACAAAAAGGTTACGTTTTATGGCTCGAATGGCGTTGGTCTATTTGGCTATTGTTTGGAATTGTGCTTTTTACAGACTTTTAGGGTTTTCACCGAGGCAATCTTGTCATTTTTAGCAGTTAGTAGAGTTAGTAGAGTTTGTGTAGTTGGCGTGTTGTGTTGCAAAGCTCTGTGGTAGTTTGGTCAGTTGCTTTTTTTTTTTTACTCTTTTGCTTGGGGGGGGAGTGTAGTGTTCAGGGTGGGAGCGAGAGGCTTGGAGTACTTTCAATAATAGTGCAGAACTGCCAACATGTACACATTTATTGTACTCAACACGCTATTTGACGCTTGCATATGCTATTTTTCCGCTTTTAGTTTCCAGTTCAGTCTGTAAAGTACAGACAAGTAAATGGATATTAGCAGTTTCTCAATAGTATTTCAAATCAAGGGGCGTGAAAACATTTCTGTCCCCTGGGGGGGGGCAAAAAAAAAAAGGGAACCACTGGTTTGACGTAAGAGTCATTGCAGATTATTTCAGTTCTTATCTAAGAGTTTTTTACCTGACTTGCAGAGTGTTTGTCTCGTTTTTTGTTGGCAGCTTGAGTTTTCCCTCCTTTGGCATCCGCCTTGTGCTTTGTCCGTTTCATTTCTAAAAAAAACAATTGCAAAAAGTACAATCAAACTGATCACCTGTCAATTTCCAAAAAATCTAAAGCATGATTTAGATGAGCTGTCGAAGGAACGACAGCCTGCAGAGAGCCTAAATGAGCATTGCTCTATAGATCAGCTGACCCCGTTTATTCCCATTTACCTTTAATGTGATTGTTGGAGATGTGGGCAAAATCCTCTGGGCTCTTGGCCGGCTTCCAAACCGCCGTATTACCCACGATGTTATCTGCTGAGCGGATGAGGGCGGGGGGGGGGGGACAAATCACAAATGTTGAGGATTTTGGTAGAAAAGTCGGGGGGGAACTAAGGCCGCAGAAAGCTCCATAAGTGAAAGGTCATGGTTGACATGAATCCAAACACATTGGAAAGTTGAATGCAAATGAATTTGGAATTTGGGCATGTTTTTTTTATTGAAATATGGCTGTAAATTTGCATAACAAAAAATTTGTGTTTGTCGTTTAAACACACTGCGTGGAACAGATTATTTTCATTTTTCCTGTAGTTCTTAAAGGAAAAATGCATCCAACCCAAACTCACCTAGTGCTTCAATATCCGATGCAGATTTGGACACATGTGACCTGGAAGTACAATTAACCGAAAAAAAGCACATTATAATAGAGATAATAATAAACTGTACACTTGCAAGAATATGTGGCATGTGTGGCATGAAAGCAACCAGCAGGAAAGTAAAGGTGAATCAGAGTCAGGATTACCGTGGTGTGAAAGAGTGTTGCCCCCCTTCCTGATCTGAAATATGAGTCAATAACAACACAACTGAACACATAATCCAGTTTTAAATGAAATGATTATTAGTGAGAAAACAGTTCAAAGCTACACTGCCCTGTGTGGATTTTACTGGTAATAAATAAGCGATTGGGCCACCCTTAGCAACAACAACTGCAATCAAGCGTTTGCCATAACTTGCAATGAGTATCTTACAGTGCTGGGGAGGAAATTTGTCCCACTCATCTTTGCAGAATTGTTGTCATTCAGCCACACTGGAGGATTTTCCAGCACAAAGCACCTTTTTAAGGTCATTCCACAGATTCTCAGTAGCATTCAGGTCTGGACTTTGACTAGGCCACTCCATTTTGTTTTTATTTTTTTGACTTTCTGGTGTCTTTTGGATCATTGTCCTGCTGCAGAACCCAAGTTGGTTCCGTCTTGAGGTCACCAACAGATGGCTGGACATGCTCCTTTAGGATTATTTGGTAGCCAGCAGAACTCATGGTTCCATTGATCACAGCAAGTCTTGCAGGTCCTGAAGCAGCAAAACAGCCCCAGGGCATCACACTACCACCATCATATTTTTTTTGTTCAGAAGTGGGTCTTGGAACTTTTTTTTGCCCAACTGACCTTAACTGAGGCAAGTGAGGCCTGCGGTTCTTTGGATGTTGTTTTAGGATCTTTTGTGCCCTCTTGGATGAGTCATTGCTGCGCTCTTGGGGTAATTGTGGTTGGCCGGCCACTCCCGGGAATGTTCACCACTGTTCCTTGTTTTTGCCATTTGTGGATAATGGCTCTTACGGTTTTTTGCTGGAGTCCCAACGCTTTAGAAATTGTTTGTTTGTTTTTTTACTTTTATTACACAGGGCCATGTAGGTTGGGATTTTTATTCTGCCTTAATAACAAAATGCATTTTGTGATCAGTTGTGTTGTCAGTGATTCATAATGAAATTAGTTTAATTATCTGAAACATTTAAGCATGACAAACATGCAAAAAAAAGTCAGGAAGGGGACAAAACACTTTTTCACACCACTGTTAGTAGGCAGGCCTTCAATCAATTTAGTCCAAGCTATAATCTGCAAAATGTTTGTCTTCTGCTGGGACCTGACTACTATGACAAACTATCACCTCACTGCGCTCCTTAAAGCTTGTAGCAGACAGATTAGAGAAGGATGTGGTGTTGCTTATCAAGAATCTTGTTTGCTCCGCTTCAAGGAGTTAAATCACTAACCCTCACAGAGAACACCAACAGAGAGCCTCTCAAGCCTTGTTGTTATTCTGTGGGGAAAACCCTTTCCTTGCATGGCGGCGCTTTGCTATGCAACTTTGCACGCACGTCCCACAAAGACTGCACAAGCCCGCATGCACGGCTCGATGATTTTGTATTTCTTAGACTCTGTTGTTGAAGAAAAACACCACGTAGAGGGTGAAATCCAATATGCTCTGATTGAATAGTAAGTGTGAGCTTACCTTCTGTTCTTTTTATGAGTGTTGGAGTCTGTCCTTACAGTCATGTCCTGGTGTGGAACAAAACATTAGACTCAGTGATGTTCTATTTACAGCAAAAGTGCAAATTCAAAGGTTAAGAAATGCAAAAAAATCAACCTAAGATATCAGAGTACATTACGGGTAGAGATGGATATATTTAATACAGCCGTAGGTGATTATATATACAAGTATTACTTCACTCATCACTTTTTCACAGCAGCCATTTTTAACACAGTAACTAAATCAATTTCAAGAAGAAGCAGTTCAGTTTTGGTGAGGATCTGGATAAAGGCACAAATAGGGGAAATTATATTTAAGCCTTTAAAGTTCCGTTTTAGAGTCATAATGGAACGATTCGTCTTCCTTCATGGTGAAGCAGGAAGTAGCTTACTGCCTAGTACAGTTGACCCTTGGCAGAGGCCCACACTACACATACTGTATATTTTGTTGTGTATAATTGTTGCGTTTAAAACCATGTAAATCTTTTTTAATTATGTTTATTAGCGGTATCGAAAATGGACAGATGGACTTTTTGTTATTAAATAATTGTTATTTTTGTTGTATGCTTATATATTTTAAATACACATTGATTTTATTTATGTTTACTGTTCATCATTACATATACAGTTCCTTACTTTCAGTGCATTTGTGTAATTATTTTTGTTGATGCAAGCATATTAATACAAATATGTTTTACAGTATAGATACTGTAATAATGGGTGGGTTCTTCAAATTCCGCAACAACTTACCATTGAAATTGACCTTCCAGAACCTCTCCACTTTACGTCGTCATCCAGCAGGAGCGCCGGGCTGCACGAGCGGCTGGAGGAGCGGCTTGGGACGGGCTTAGGGGGTCTGTCGCTGGAAGTCTGCACAGCCTCATACAGGCTGTCCATAGAACCCTCCTGGTGTCACGTGCACACACACACACACACAAAAACAATCAATCAGGCGTTTTGCAACATACTATATGATGATTCTGGACTTGTTTTTTCTGTAGCTAGATGGCGAAAAAAAATGTGTTTATCCCTCTTCTAGATGTAGTGGACTATTTTTAGTGGCTTTTTTCCACCCCATTCTAATTTATGAATGGATTTAATCTGGTCTGTGAGCTAAATCTGAGTGAGTTTCAGCCGTGAAGTACTCAGCAGCTTTTTGGTTAGACTGGGAAGGCGGGGGGGAGCGGTGGTGAACAATGGCTCATAAGTCATCTCTAAGAAATGATTTATACAGAGCAACCTGTAATATAATACTGTATACATATTATTGATGCTGAAAAGTATTTATAGATAGGAGGATCGGATATGATCATATAGGGATATTATACTAATGCTGCCCTAAAGCTTTGATGTCAGGATAGATTGGAAATTCCACAGAGATTTCTGTGCGGATTAAAAATGCCATTTGGCTCGTTGAAATTCCTTCCAGGAACATAACTAGTTCTGGCTCATTTGGACGTCTTATTACAAGGCCCACACACGGATGCAAATACCGTATGATACAATACTAAGACCCCACTAGAGGTGGCGATTTCCCATCCTCATTTTACGCATCTTTCAGTGCATATCAATTTCCTGTTTATGTCAAAGCGGTTTGTAACAGGAACACACGCAATGTCCACCAACAATCGGACCAGGTGGTTTGTGACTAATCCTCATCGGGGGTGCGCAGCCCTTAACATCTGTGCACAAGCTGAGGCTCTGCATGCATGCTTTTCACGTGCACTCACGGACTTTAACATTAGGGACACCAACGCAGTCTAATCAGACCCAATGCAAGAGTCGCATTGTAAAATGTTCTCTTTTGGCTAGCACTGTAGTTACGCTCTCAAATGTAAATACACCCACTCCATTTGGCTTCACACATAGAGAACGTCCATTAAAGGAAACCAGTTGAAGTCCATATGAGCAAGCACTTTGGCAACAGAGACAAGGAAAAACTCTTCCAAAGGAAGAAACCTCAAACAAAACCAAGGCTCGGTGTGGGCACGTTGGCAATAGCAATGGAGGCAAGGAAAAACTCCCTGTGAGGAAGACAACCTTGAACATAATTGAGAGTCAGTGTTTGGAAATTTGGCAACAGAGGAGATGGAAAAACTCCCTCTAAGCAACAAACCTTGTGCAGGACCAAGACTCTGTCGGCACTTTGGTAACAAAGGCAAGGAAACGACTTCCAAGAAAGACACCTTGACCAGAAGATCAGAGATTTGGTGTGGGCAGTTTGGTGACAGAGGTGAGGATAAACCTCCTCTTAACAAGAAACCTTGAATAGAACGGTAACTCTGTGGGTGCTTTGGCAACAAAGGCAAAGGAAATCTTCTAAAGACGAAACTTTGAACAGAACTGAGGCGCAGTGTGGGCTCTTTGGCGACGGGGGTGAAGAAAAACTCCCTGTAAGAAAGAAACCTTAAACAGAACCCACACGCAGTGTGGAGCCCTTTGACAATGGTGGAAAGAAAGGAAGACACTTCCAACAGATCCGAGATTGTTTGAAGGCGCTCTGGAGACCGAGGCAAGGAGAAAGTCCCGAGGAAGAACCCTCATAGAGAACTGACACTTGGCACTTTGGCAACACTAAAGCTAAAGCGTCCTGGAAGGAAGAAACTTCGACTAGGTTATAATATTATGTTTAATTTTTAGATAGATATTTTATTAATCTCCAAGAGAAATTTACTTTATTTTCAATGGTATACACTTACATAGACCTTGTTTTTATGTTCGGCTTGTGTTATGTTAGCTTGCTAACAGCTAGCACGTTAGCATTATTAGCGTGCTAAAATTAGCATGTTTGTTTTTTTGCTATTTTTTGAAGTATAGACTTATATAGTGGTTTCATGTTAGGTATTAGCAATGCTGGCATGCTAACATTAACATGTCAGCATTTTAGCCATTTTTTTTTCAGGTATTATCTTACATTGACACTTAGCGCTATCATGCTAGGTGTTAACATGCTAACAATTAGAATGCCAAATACAGCATTTCAGTCTAGTGTCAGCTCAGTGTTCCGCCGTGGGATATAACAGCGAGTGCAGCATTGCAGTTAGGCTGCAGCGTGGCCAATACTGTATCCTGTTCATACTGTACAGAAATTTGGCACGGCAACCCTGGGATTTCTTCAGTGTGGGATAAATAAAATCTATTCAATCTTGCCCAAAATCCAGGGAGCACAATTACAACATATAGTCTACATGCACTTTGCATGTGTTCACTAGTAAACAGGAATGACTACTAGAAGATGTAGTCTCCACACATACGGCACACTATACGTGTTCAGTAGTAAACAGGAGCGACAATTACAGGAGGTTACAGTCTCCACATGTACATTACTAGTGATCGTGACTAAGGAGGAAAGACAATTAAATGATGTGGTCTCTACACATACAGTGGACTATACATATTGATTTGTAAACAGGAATGAAAATTACAAGATATACAGTAGTCTCCACATGTATGTCACTTGTGATCATGACTAAGGAGGAAAGACAATTAGATGATGTGGTCTCTACACATACAGTGGACTATACGTGTTCTCAAGTAATGAGGAACGACAATTACAAAATATAGTCTCCACATGTACATTACCCATGATCATGACTTAGAAGGAAAGACAATTAAAAGATATAGTCTCTGCACATACAGTACAATATACGTATTCACTAGTAAACAGGAATGAAAATTCCAAGATATAGTCTCTACATGTACATTACTTGGGATCATTAGTGAAGAGCAAAGACAATTACAAGATATAGTCTCCACACATACAGTACATTCCACGTGTTCACTAGTGAACCGACGATCCCTACACAGAGCAGAACCGTGACCCAGGAAAAAGGAGCATGCCCATGTCAAACACGTGAAATGCATCACTTCATCACTTCATAGCATTGCTTTCAAATAACTCATTTGGCAGCACGTTCCTTACCAGTGAAAAGCAGAACAGGTTCATGTCGGCAGCAAGGCAGATGAGGGAGCGTCACCGACACACACCCACACACACCCACACAACAACAGCCAGCTCAGTGTGAGCCCAGCACGGGTCGCCAGGCTGCTGCTGTCCTCCCAGATTAAAACCACAGTGAAATCCCTCCACTAATCCAATGGACCACCATTACTGTAGCAGCTCAAGCACAACAGATTGACTCTTTGTTTTCTATATGCACGCTTACACCAATACGCATGCTCTTTTTCATGCTCGGGAAGGATGCCATTTTTGGCCAAAACTACAAATCTTACCAAGAGTGTTCATTTCTAGCCAAAGTACTGTGTATACTCAATTATAAAAAAATAAAATAGAGTGCATTACTTGCCTGTAGCCAGCAGAGGTGCTGTTGAGTCAGACTCAGCTGGTTTTGATGTCAGCCTGGAGATATGAAGATGTGAATGGTTTTACTACATAGCTGAGCAAACTGAAAAACAGGATGTAGTTTACAAAATAAAATGCAGGTCAGTCTGCAATATTGTTGTCATGAAAAAAAGCCCTTGTTTCTTGTACATTTGAATATCTGGTACATTTGTTGGGACAAATATAATGATGACAAAAAAAATGGCTCAATTTTTGGCAGTAAGTTGTCATCGCTATTTGGAGTGTCACAAGAGATTAAAATGTGACAAGATTTCTTGTTCAGAAAAAAAATTTGTCAACATCACACAATATCACACAATATATAAAAATGAACTCTAATTTTGGCAGCCTCAATATAATGCCATGAGAACCTATTTTCCTCTTTTCCCACCTCCAAACAGGCAGGTAGAGGGATCACTCTGTGCATTCCTTTTAGCTCCTTGGCGCATTTGTTCCATAAAAAAATGGCATACAGTATCAGGCAAATGGGTGGAGGTGGGGCCAGTAGCATACACACAGAGTGCAGGAAAGTGTAGCCACACGAGGAGCAATGCAAGGTAACGTAGTAGAAATTAGATGGTTGCAATATATTATCATAAAAAAAATTTCTTTGTACTTTTCATACAAGTCATGTTAAAATCTCATCTTGTCCCGTTCTCGCAAACCCATTCCGGTGTATCGTG
This sequence comes from Oostethus manadensis, assembly GCA_024372805.1. Classification (NCBI taxonomy): domain Eukaryota; kingdom Metazoa; phylum Chordata; class Actinopteri; order Syngnathiformes; family Syngnathidae; genus Oostethus; species Oostethus manadensis. The sequence continues at coordinate 159,828 of QODF01000094.1, read as the reverse complement.
TCATCTCTCGACCTCAGTGTCTCGCCAAACCCTTTACAGCTATTGATGTCAAAACGAATGGGATTTTGGGTATTATCAAAAAAACCACAGAAAAGCCTAAAAACCGGATCTCAAATTAAAGTCTTCTGAGCTATTTTATGTTCTTTGTTTTTATATTTGTCCAAATAAATGTGCCTTTATTGTACGAGGGAATAAAATGAACAAGAAACTGAAAAAACAATAGTAACAGTAGTCTAATCATTTTATTAACCTGTGTCAATACTACGTAAACATTGGGGAAATATGTGCAAATATGATGATGTATTGTATATATTAAATGTGCAAAAATGGCCAATTTGCGGACCGCATGAATGGAAAACATCAAGTTATTGACGTTTGTGCACAAATAGAGCCTGTTTTCATAGACAGATTCCGACCAAGAAATCCTTTAATCATCCCTGTGTGTGTGTGTGTGTGTGTATGGTTTATTTGTTCATAAAATGCGCACAAAACGATTGACAGCTCTGTATCTGTCTCCTTTCTTCCTCCTAATAAGCCCTGTGCTCCCTGCACTGAGGCGACAAAAGTCTGAAAATGCCCCCCAGGCCACACTTAGGACACCCCTTCCCTATATGATAGTAGTATTTGAAGTTTGGTTATTGTTCATGTGCGGCAGGGAGGCATTCTAACCCACGTGAAGAGCAAAGGTTTCTCCTGCACAGCTGGCCATTAATCCATCAGCAATGCACCTCGGCAGTCTGAGCTGATCTAATGAGAAGAAACAGATGCACGGATTAACACTTATGACCCATATTTTCATGCTGACGTGACAGACGCGCACACTAGCGGCATGATGGAGTGACCGCGGGATGCCTTTCCAGTCAACATCAGCACGGACGCATGCTAGTGTGCCGCGTGAGGACACGTTCATGGGCAGAAATAGACCACCAGTAATCCACTGGAGTTGCGTAGCTTGCTGATTCATCTGTATCACGCATTATCGTTGTATCACGTCGAGGTCAAAGGGTCTTCACTTGTGCGTCGATATAGCTGGCGTACGCTACCGTACAGTCATGGCCAAAAGTTTTGAGAATGACGATTGCCCTAAGACCGCAAGGGAAGCTTCCTATAAAATGTCCACTAAAAAGTGGATAAGTTTGTACTGTTGCGTTTACATTTCATTGACTGAATATGCGCTACAATACCTTCTTTTGTTCACAATCAGCTACGTATGGCAGGTAACGGACACAGTCGTACGCTGAGCATCTACTGACTTCCATGGGGAAGCGTAGAGTGGGTTGTTCCACTGCGTCAAACTGCACGGTCTTTGCGGGGCTTTGTCTCGCCATTCAGATGCTGAGCGTCTTTGGGAGTGTATGGGCCAGTGGTTGGAGAATCTGTCTGAGGTGGAATTCTTTCTTGATTGACAGTCAAATGAGCGAATCAGCGATCCTGAAGTGTAAACATCGACCCGAGCAGTTTTCCTCTGTTGTTTTGAACTGATCCGGAGCCTTTATCGTTCCCCAGCGACGTTGTGTTTGTTACAAACCACTAGGAACGGAGGGTAGAATTTTCATATCAATAAATAAACACCCTTATGATGTAGGCGGGGGTGCTACAGATGTCATTTACAGTCACGACTGTAGTTGATTTAAGAACTAATTGCACAAAACAAGACGGTTTGACCCCTTCAGTTAGTGTTTCTTAGTTAGATCGTGTGACGGAGGCCAGTTGGTGTGGCCGTGTGAAAGTACGTTTGTAAACCTCACTTCCTGATGCCTTAAGAGTCAAACTGGACATGGAGTGGCAATGGTTAGTGCAATCAGCTGTCTTTCTATGGACCCTGGTCCGTGTGGAGCAGACATGTTACACTAGTTGCCATATATATATATATATATTTTTTTATATAAATATTTTTATATAAAAAAATAATATATATATATATATATTTTTTTTTTTAATGCTACCAATGAGGAATTATGAAGATTTTAGTTAGTCAGTCCGACGAGTGTCGTGTTTGTTTGTTTGGGTCTGTGGATCACAATGGATATTTTTACAGCATCGAATTCTCTATCTCTGTGCTAAAAACAATGTGCTGGCTACAATGGAATGTCAAAGGTGGTTTTCAGTTCCGCTCCACTCTCAGTTTTGCTTTTGTTGTTTGTCTTTCATTGTGCGATGATGGAAACATTTCTTGAGCGTGCGTTTTTGCTTCAGAGAATAACTCAATGACATTTCCCTTTCGGTTTAACTTTCTCTATGTTTTGCTTTTCTTAGTGGGTTTTTTTTTTCCCTCTCCAATCGCCATTGTTTTTATTACAAGCCGGTTGTGTCAGGTGCACATTCCTAATTCCAAGGTGTGTTAGTTAGTGCCACACTGTATATAAAGTGGGAACATTACATGAATATTCTGTGTAGATTAAGTCATTTTTTGTAATAATACATTAAAGGAAATTAAGCCAGTCAGTCATTTTACAAGTCAAAAAATCACAAATCAAATAATAATAATTTGTAATATGAGAACTTACAATTACATGTTTTTTTTTTTCTTGTATGCTTTAAATGTTTTCCCAGTGTGGTTGCATAAATAAATAAATAAATATATATATATAATATATATATAATATATTCAATCTATTGCGTCTCATGCAGTCAGAGAACAGTGGAAAGACAATAATGAGATTAGAGGACATCTTTGTTTTTTATTAATTAAGACATCCGTTTGGCTACAGTATTGCAGTGATGACAGACAGCGACCCACATAGAAACCAGATGACCCACCAAGCAACATAAGGGAGGGATTAAGTGTGTTTGTGTGCACTACAGCTCCATTGCGAACAAATCATGGCTGTGAGATGATAAATCAAACCGAAGAAGAAAAGTAAATGAATGTAGCTCCAGTCGAGGGTAGTAACAATGGATTGTTAAGAACATGCTTTGTGTTCATGTTCCAGACATGCTGCTCTCATCCTCTAGCAAAGGTCGACTGTGCAGCAGGACGTCGCCGGCTGGTTCTCGTCGCATGTTGCAGCGCATCCTTTTTCCATTCGATTATCTGCACAAAGACACGCACGTGTATGTCGTCGTTTGCACGGAATCAAAATCATCAGACGTCATCAAATACAAACTGTGGGAGATGGTCTTGCAGTAGTTTTGTCCTTGCGAGCACTCAGCCTCCGTGTTGCACGGATCTTGGTCTCCCACTTGGCAGGTGTAGCATCTCAGCGTGAGCACTGCGGGACAGTATTGAAACACATCGAAATCGGCTCGTCTTGATAGCATTGGGATCTATAGTTGGTAGCTGAAGTGGGAAAATACACTACAAGGCAGTAGGACCAGGTCATTTCTAAGAGAATTGACTTCAGTACAAAATGAAACTATTGTATATAATGCTGGGTGGGATTATTATTTTCCTTTAGGGATTATTATTACATTTTCGGGTATAAACTGTAATTTTCTGTATTGGTAGGTTGAGGACTCATTAAAAAATGGTATAACCATAGTAGCGTTTTTTGCCCAAATGTTTTTGAAATTAATTGTATTGTATATCATGTCAGTGTTTATTACTTTTGTGTAATATCAAGTAGCTCTAATATTAACTTTTTTTTTTAAACTTTGTATGCATACAATGGTGTGGAGCAGTTTGATGAGAAAATGCCACAAAAGCAAAAAAAAAAAAAAAGTTTCAATTGAGTGAATATATTTTTGAGGGTTAGGGGAATGGGAAAAATAAAATTAGCTTTTTTTTTTTTGCTGTCAGCCTGTCCCACCCAGTTATATTTGGTTAGTTAAACACAAAAACGTGACGCGTAAGCCACATATTTTAGTGTTTAAATAAGAAAATATAACTGCTGGACCAATTGAGAAGAAAATGTGATGTTTTGGGAAGTAAAGTATGCAGTAAGCGTGTCTCACCTTGAGTGCTACACAGCAGCAGAAGCGTCAGGGTGACCAGCAGGACCTTCATGTCGCCAAAGGATATCAGCGTGTGTGTGTGTTGCTACAGCACCTTTTATACCGACACATCACACACCTTCTCAAACTCCAAATTCACTTCCTTGTCGGCTTGAATAACAGTACGTACTTTATTTCATCCCATTGTCCACTGACTGGAACACGTGCGTATCAGATTTGATGCTTTTCCTCTCGTCCTTTTGTGGGACAGGTGAAGCTTGCTAAACAAGTTTTAAAAAGGGACCGTATGCAACAGGCTTTTTTGTCCCCCCCAACCAAAAATATAGAACCACCAGCAGCAGCTAGGATACAGTAGTGTTCAAAATGCTGTAATAGCAGTCCAATGTGACTAAGCAGATTCTTCACCGTTATTAGTATATTTTTATTGCTACATGGCAAACAAGTTACCAGTAGGTGTGTTTGGGGTCATTTCAAGGGCATGTCCTCTTCAGCATAAGGCAACATGACCTCTTCAAGTTTTTTGACATATGCAAACTGATCCATGATCCCTGATAAACATGCCCATATCATGATGCTTCACTGTCTTCACTGTGTGCTGTGGCTTGAATTCAGAGTTTGGGGGTCGTCTCACAAAATGTCTGCGGCCCTTGTACCCAAAAAGAACAATTTTACTCTTATCAGTCCACAAAATGTTCCTCCATTTCTCTTTAGGACAGTCGATGTGTTCTTTTTAGCAGAGGGATTCTTGTTAATGGGTTAGCTTCACACAGACGTCTTCTAACTTTTTACTCAAAGTGCGCCGTTCTTCTCAACAATGTCTTTAACAACCCATTTTCCTCAGGCTTTCAAAGAGAAATGCATGCTGGTTTCATCCCTAAATAGGGCCCACCTGATTCACATGTTTTTTCACAAATTGATCACTGATCACCGACTGAATGCTACACTGCTATTTTTTGAACAAGCGGTTTAAGGAACAAATTGTAAAAAAGAAAGGACTATTTTTCCACAGTTAAACAAGAATAAGGAATTTCCAGTTAGAATAAGGAAATTGGAGAGGCTAACTCGTTAACTCAGTAGCTTGCTATGCTGACGGCGGCCATCTGTTCCTGCGGAGATCCCGTAGCCTTGGCAATGTGATGCAAACAAAGAGTAATAGGAGTATTTTTTCATGCTGGCAGGGTTTTAACAATGTTAATACCCATATTTACAACAGCAAAGAATTTCCTGTGCTCCAACTACAAAAATATGACATTTATTCATTGCATCCTCCTTTGTGGAAATGAGCTATCGCTGTCGGGTCTAGAAGGGATCTCAATAAACGAGGCAGAATTGTATTTTTTAAACAATAATAATGGGAAAAATAGAGAAAAAGACTTAATGTAGGAAGAAAAATCTGACGTGTTGATATTAACACAAAGCATTCCCTTTCAACATGCATCACATTTTTAAAACTACGCCTTACGCAACACTCATGCAGGTATTAGTTGTAACAGCTAATAACAATTAGACCAAATTTAGCTGCTAGCGTTATCACTGTCAATGAACTTGTTTGTTGTCATTGAATGTATAGCCAGTCATAAAATTATGACTGAACATTCAAGCTTCTCTGGCACTGTGCGTTGATGGGCAGCAGCTCAAAACACACTAACTTACTGACATCTGCTGGCAACAAGGTGGTAGTGCAACATTTTTACTTTTTCTATCCTATTCATGTGAACAAGAACTGCATTTACACATCAGGGGATTTCAGACTGCTTTGCTCTTGCTCGTGTTCTGTGTTGCAGTCTTCGCCTGCTGACTTTCTGTGGCGACACGACAAATGGAGAATGAGTATTATGACTACGTGAGCACACTGATTATTAGTGAATTTTTAGTATCATTAGCACAATGAGTATCGCTCCACCGGCGGATTGCTCCGTAAAAGTTGTGGCCCAAACGTACCCCTCAAACTTCCTCTCCCGATAAGCGGTGCCGTTCTTCATGAGGTAGAGAAGGATCATGTCACACAAGAAAACTCCCTGTCAAAAAGAGAAGGGGATCAGTCGTCTGATGTGACGTGGCAGTGAATAAAAACTAAATCAATCCAAATGTGGCAGGGAAACAACCCAGATGATGGCTGCTACTCACCGCACCCATTAGCGCTAACCCGGAACCAACACTGACGGCTGTGGGCACGATGCTGAACATCCCAGCCTATCAACAACAAAGGAATTCATGAAAAGACTAAGACTATGTTTTCATGTTTTGTTTTGTTTTTTTTTCAGAACGTAATCATTTTACATTTGAAAATATTTTAGTCCAATAAAAGTTTATTTTTAACTTAAAAGCAAAAATTGTGTTTAAATAAAATGTCGTACTTTATGGTTAGGTTCACACTGCGAACAGTTTTGATTTCTTTGCTCATATGCCACCTGTATCTGACTTTTTCATGTCAGTGTGAACAGCACAGTTCTGATTTGTTTAAATGCGACTCGGGTCTCATTCCTATGTGGATATAAATGACATGTATGCGACGCTCAGGTGGCATATATCCGACATGGAAAGGCGTGTTTTGCCGTGCTTAGCGAGACTTTAAAGGTAGGCCGTTATTTGACAGGCGTAGTTTATCGTGCAAGACTTGGATAAATGTACTCACCCACGTTGGCAAAAGTTCTCATTCGAAAATGATTTTTATAAGGTGTTAGTGAAGCAGCACCACTCCACCCGGAACAGACGCGAGTTGTCTACAAACTTCCATACCATCTTTCCATCTTTCCCCTTCATCTTCTACCCGGAGTCTTTTGGTTGAAAAAATATGCACTCCCATTGCATAAAATCCGTGACATTGCCACAAACGCGTTAAGGAGAGCCTGCTAGTCATGTTCGGATCGATAATAAAATGTCTAGCTCTTCGTGCGCTAAAGTCCATTCTGAAATCAAAATAGTGATACTTTTGATACTTCCGGTATATGATTTTGTACTTTTTTCCTGATGTTGTATATTAGCTTGGCTACATTGTAAATCACTACCTCAATATACTTCAGCTTTTAATATGAATTCATTCCATGGAATGGTCATAGTAATTAATGGAATTGAGTTGGAATGGAATTACTATGACGATTTGTGTTCTACATGTTATGAAATACTGAAATACTCTATGTTTTCAAATGTTCCACACACATTAGATGAATTTGCATATAGTAGTATTGAATTGGTATCGCTGATACCAGCCTGAATTTGACCCAGTATCAAATCAGAAATGAACTCAATGGTATCGCATGTCACTGGCGCCAGTCTTTACTTCCTTAAACACACGGAAAATACGAGTGTCGTCGTGCTTCTGCGCATGAACGTCACTTTCCAGACACTTTTTGTTCACACGACAATTTGCGTTTGTTTATTAATTTAAACGTCCACTTCAAAAAATCGGATTTTAAACCAAAAAATCCAGATTCTGCAATGTGAACGCAGCCATTGACTCCCTGTGTTGTGATTTGTTGTACTTGGCCAACAATGTGTACAAGGAGCCAAACAGGACTTACATTCCACCACTGAATAGTAAAACAGGAAGTAAAATAAAGAGATGGATGCGGAGCAGGCAGGTTTTGCTTACCCTCCCATTCACCATGATGTTGAATCGCACTCCGTAGACTTTGAACAGAGATCGGTAACTTTCCCCTGCTGCGCTTTTGTAATAGCGAGTGTGCCTGGTGGCAAGATTGAACCACACATACAGTACACCCGAAATGTAATGTCAGGTGTTTGAATGGTAAAGCAAGTCTAACCTGAAGTTGAATCCCACTGCAATGTCTGTGTTGGACGCGCTGATGTCCTGGCGAGTGAAGCGGTACTGTGGATGACAGCTGGAGTAACCTTTGTCAAGGTCACAGTCCCACTCGATGTTGATGCCAATGGAGCCTCCCTAGTACAAAATGTCAGATGTGGACATGAAATGATATAATCGTTGTAGTAGTTAAGGATGTCCCGATCCGATCTTTAGAATCAGGGTGGGCTGCCAATCGTCTGTTTTTTGAAGATCATATAAAATTGGTTTCCGCCACAAGATCGGGCTGATTCTTTTGCCGTATGATGTTCGTACCTCTGGGCCGCACTCCAACATGGGTGCCTTAATGCGACTCAAAGCTGGTTGCTACTCGACCATGCAGACATGTCCGCAGTGTACCATGGTGAAGCGGGTTTCACATTGGACGCTGGATATTCGGCTCTGTAGCTACAGTTGTAATGTGCTGTGCCCGGACTCCTCTGTCGTGGTGCGGGGAGCTCGTACAACCGCAGTAAATTAGTATTGCGTTGAAGAAAGTAAAAAAAAAAGTCATATATTCTAAATCACACCACAAATTGATCTATAACCATGTCAAGTGATTAGTCTTACCCTAAAATTATTACAATTTTGCTTATATTTACTTTTATTGGATTAGGGACCTGATTTACAGAGGTTTGTTACAGAAGCCAAACATTATTGTTGGTCATACTATGTAATTAATAAGGGAATTCAGCAATATTGCCATTTATTATTGGCAATATTGGCAATTTGATTGCATTATTTTAACTTATTATTATTTTTAAAAAGTTCAGCACCGGATCGGACTCTTGAGGAAAATGTGAATCGGGACATCCCTAGTAGTAGTAGTAGTAGTAATAGTAGTAGTAGTACAACACACAAATATTGCCACGTCATTGAAGTCGTATCCTGCTCTCATGGTGATGTCTCCCAGGCGAAAGATGGGGCAGTAGGGGTACAGCTTTTCATCATATCTGCATTTCTTCAAAAAGGACTGGTCCGTCGTATCGAGAATGTTAGACCTGAGCGAAAGCAGAATTTCTACAGTACCTGTTTTGCTTCGTGTCGACAGGACAAAGTGACCAACTTACTTTGAAAATGCAAATTTAGGGAACTGTATGAAATTCTTGATGTAGATGGTGAAGTTTTCTGCATTTGTCAGCAAAGCGCTTCTGTTAAAACAAACATGGCAACCGAAAATGACCAAAGTCAACATTAACTTGACGTGCATATTAACATTCTGGAGACATACATTTCTCTAAAACAAATACAAATATGTCTTACTGTGGTTTGAATGGTCTTTCCACGGGACACCAGCCAAAGATTTCACAAGTGCCAGTGGAGTTTTGCCCCCTGAGTAAGCATCGACCACTCATCACTCCTTTTGGACAAACAAAGGCATGTGTGGAGAGAGTCCCTGGATGTCTACATTGTACTTAATCAAGTAATGTCACACACAATTTGAGAGGAGTTATGGGGGGGAAAGCTGGTCCTTTAGTCTGTTTGTCTGGGTTTTTCATAGACTGGTCCCTCTTCCCTGAAGGCAGAGGTGTTATCGGGTAGTGACATGCCCCCTGCAACATTTGGTGTCTACATTTGTTTTCAGGTAAAGCAATGAATTGTTGATTTAAAAAAAAAGAATACCCCCAGTGGCATTTCCAATAATGTCATGCCATCAGCAGTAAAGTGCAAAACAGTACAGGAGGCTTGTATTTATAGACAAGTCTTGTTTTGAGGTGGCAAAACAAATTGGTCGTATTGAGCACTTTGATGGCTTTTTGCCCTAGAGTGCAGTAATCCCTCGTTTATTGGCTCCAGATCCGGACGCAATAAGTAAAGTGTCAAAGTAGAAGTCACAAATAGAGTATTTTTGTAGTTAGAGCATACAAATAGAACATTTGTTTATGACCTAAATACGGTTTTAACATTATTAGAGTCCTCTAGACATGACATAACACCCCTATAGTCGCCTTCATACTTTTATTACCCAATATAGCAGACATAACAGAAAATAAGCCTTTTAAGAAATAAATAACGCCCTGTTAACACGGATGGGTTGAAAAAAAATTGCATCCACACTGTGCTGGTTCATTAAGTAGTCACATCCAGACAGAAACAGATCACTGGGTGAAAACAGTGTAATACACACACCGTGTTATTATTGTGTCTGTTGTAAGATAATTCAAACCTGAACTAAAAGCCTGCTGTTCGGGCAATCAAGTTTGGTGCTTGTGTGTCTCATCAATCAAGAGTAGCATAACTGTCACCTAGTGACAGTGTAGAATACTACAAATCCTAGGTTCCCAAAGTGGTTTACAATTATAATAGGGGGTACTTGGATAAACATGGGAAACAGTTAGTGCCTAACACTCTCAGTTACGAGTGCACCTGAACGCCTCGTGGCACAAGGAGAACAGAGACGGCACACGATGTTGTTTGTTTTTGTGTGCGGATCATATGAACAAATAAGCAAGTTTGATGATTTCTCGAAGATTTCATTTATATTGGTGTTCCAATCCCCCCCAAGGTGCAGCAGTGAAAAGATGTCACAATGAGTGGCGATTCCTACGAAAATGAGGCTTTATCGTTGGTTGGTTGTATTTTAGTGTTTGGGATGACTGCCTCAGTTTGGTAATAAGTTAATATGTAGATTGAAACCATAGCCATTGTGAAGTGGACGAAAAAAGTGATGTTCCAACGTATTCAAATCGAAGGTTGCCAACAACCATGTAAAATACACTTAGACCCGGAATTACTACAAAATGAATTAAGCAATTACCTCTAGGATTTGTAGGATGATACTTACAGTATCTATTTTCAAAATGTGAACATGCATAATATGAAAATTTGACCCTAAATGATTATAAAGTTAATTAATCAAATAATTATGTTCAATATATAAAATTAATAAAAAAGGTTTGTTTTTTTAAGTGTGCAAGGATAGGGGTTGTCTGAAGAGGTACCCCACTGTAAAAAGTTTGGGAACCACCGTTATATACAGGGTGACACAAAAAAACGGGAACTTTTTAACAATCCAATAAAACCAAGAGTGATGGGAGAAAAATATTTAAGTCATAGTAATTGAAACCTTAAAACATGCCATTTAGGAAACAATGATGGAATTTTCCTTCTCCCTGAGTCACCACCTTATCGTGGTGGAGGAGTTTGCGTGTCCCAAT